>JBBBDQ010000639.1:975000-1036871 GCA_037127315.1 Ascarosepion bandense
TATATATATATAGATTGATGTATATGTCTGTGTATATATATATTGATGTATATGTCTGTATATATATGTATATATATATATATAGATGTATATGTCTGTGTATATATATATATATATACATGGTTGTATATGTCTGTGTATATATATATATATACATTGATGTATATGTCTGTGTATATATATATATACATTGATGTATATGTCTGTGTATATATATATATACATTGATGTATATGTCTGTGTATATATATATATATATACATTGATGTATATGTCTGTGTGTATATATATATATATATATATATACAGTGATGTATATGTCAGTGTGTATATATATATAGATTGATGTAGATTGATGTATATGTCTGTGTGTATATATATATAGATTGATGTATATGTCTGTGTATATATATATATATATACATTGATGTATATGTCTGTGTATATATATACATTGATGTATATGTCTGTGTATATATATATATACATTGATGTATATGTCTGTGTATATATATACATTGATGTATATGTCTATATATATATATATATATATATACATATATATACACATTGATATATATGTTTGTGTGTGTATATATATATATACATTGATACATCAATGTATATATATATATATATACATACACACACACACAAAAATATATACATCAATATATATATACATACATTGATATGTGTATATATATGTATATATATTCATACATTGATGCATGTGTGTGTGTGTGTATATATGTACATTGATGTACACTTTTATATATGTATATATATGCGTGTGTGTGTTGTATATATAGGCATTCATGTATGTGAATGTGTGTGTGTGTGTGTGTTATTTTTTATACAATTTTGTAAAATTTAATTATGGGATAAATTAAAATGAGTAGTAGAATTGTTATTGTCATATAATTTCAATATTTTATGTAATTTAATTTTTTTTTTAATTATTCGTGCAACTCTACCTAAGTTTTAGATTGTTCTGATTGAAAATTTTATCTGAAATTTCGTTTTTAGGAAAATCTTTAGCAATTAATTTAAGATATTTATGTCCTTGTTTAATATTAACTGATTGCATGGAGGATTTTACCATATGATTTTTCTATTTCTATCTTTTCTTTCTGGAAGAACTATTTTCTTCCACAAAACTAATCTAAGATAATTTTAACCCAATATGTCTAAGAACTTTATTGTAAAATTTTTGTTTTTTAATATTCATTAACTAGAGGAATGTATGTTTATGCGTCCTTCAATCGATGATTGAATATGTTTGTTAACATATGGTGGGTCATTAGAGCCTGGGTTTACATAAATTAGTTTAGCATTGTTTTGTAAGGTTGAAAATTATTTGAAACTAAGTCTAACGTTACGTCTAAGAAATCTACTTGTTTTATATTAGAATTAATAACTGTGCTAAGACCAAAAGTTTTAATAAATCTATGGATTAATTTTCTAAGTTTTATCAACCTTACTGCCAGTGGATTTGTTTACTATCATGAGTCCCTTCATCTCTATAAAGCTTTATATTATTATATTATAAAGCTTTATATTATTTAAATCAATGCCTTTCTATACAATTAGGTTTTACAAAAGAAGCAATTCAACTAAATCTGAAGACTTTGCAGAATCCAGAATTCTCATAGATACATTAAAATTATCTTATTAATCTATTTCTGTACCTTTAATTGAGAATATATATAATAAAAAATTATCAATTGTTTTATTTATTTTCTATGTGTATTTGAAGCATTTTGATATTTCTCATGCAAATGCAATTAATGTTAGATACTAGCAGTATAGCCGTGCATTGCTCGGGTGTAATGAAAGCTTTAAAACTAATCCATGGTTCTGGAGCTCAGACTCTTTGGACATTGGTACGAAAGACTAAAAAGCAATAGTTGTTTCCAGTTAAAGCAAAACCATAGACTGAAAGAAAAATGAATGGATGTAAGTCAAATTTTGATGTCCTGGAATAGATATCAAATAAGTTTTTTTTTTGTCGTAAACTGAATTTTGAAGGCTAAATAAGTCCTCTGAGTAAATGATATCATAGATGAGACTAAGAACTACAATTATACCTAGAGCCAAACCCGAAGCAAAAACTAAATTAAAAGGGCTGAAAAAAATACAGATATACAGGCAGATAAACAGATACACACACACACACACACACACACAAACATTTTGCCTTTTATTTATATATATTTTATTGATTTTTTTGCACTATTGTAAGAACTGCAACCTTGAAACTTTTGAATATCGTTTCTTATGTCTTTGTTTATGAGTGTATCAAATTTGATTAAAATCAGACCACTCCTTCTATAAGCCGATTTTCTTTTTTATTATCAACTTTTGATATTTATCAGGGGTACCTTGACACAAAACCTAGCTAAGAACATTTGCAGATGCTTATCGTACAACTGTGTAAATTTTCAAGAAAATTGGTCCAGCCGTTTCAGAGTCTATAGTTAACGGACAGACACACATACACACACACACAGACACAGTTCCATTTATAAATAAGTTTAGATCTTATCTGTATGTGTGTCACCAGGATAACTAAATCCTTGTGTATAACCAGCTTCACTGTACACAATGCATGTAAGCCATTGTGCAGAATATATTATCAAGCTTCTTAATAAAACTTGTACATTGAGAATTTCATTAAAAAGAATTCTTCTATTTAATAGCACATTAGGAAATTAATTTAATATCAATTATAAACTTGTACAAAACTACGTTACATGTCTTTTTTTTTTTTGTTATACATATTTACTCCTCTGTAAGTTTAATATTGAATATTATTCTAAAAAAGATGCCTATTATCCCAAAAAACTAAGCTTAAATCTTTTCAAATATGTAGTAAATGCCAGGAGAAGTATTTGAGAAAGAGAGAGAACAATAAACAATGCCAAGTCTTCAAGTGCTATACACACACACACACACACACATATTCATATATATATATATATATATATATACACACACACACACAATCCAGCTAAAACTGTAGACATCTCTGTGATAATTTCTGTTTTAAATTGACAGGTGTCATATTTAGTGCAGTCTGAGTCAATTCAAAGTTCATATCAATAGTGACAGCAAGGGCCAGGTTTGCAAATGTTAGATGTGAAATTTGCATGCTTCAACTTCAGCTGCAATTTGATAGTTTTAATGTTTGGTGCAAGATGAAGTCATTGTTAATATTGTTGCAATTGTGTGCTGTCAACTTTAATATTTAGTGCTAGCTTTGATTCCCTTTCGCAGCGGCAGCTCAGATCAGCAGAATGCATTACCAGGTCCATAAGTGTTACATGTGAGAATTTTCTAAAGTTCAAGACAGTTTTGCAATGTCCGGCATCTGTTCCAGGTACATTTTATCTATCAAGGGTGTAGTTAGAATTTGCTTGGTGGAAATGTCAAATTCAAAGGGCATATTGTGAATAATATACTTTAAAGATTCTGCAAAGTGTTTTGCACAAAGGACACAAGGCTCTTCAGAACTAGAACAGATATCTCCAATCTCTCATATCATAAAGCTGCAAGCACAATGATATACAGAGGATACCTTTCATACCTGTTTCATTGTATTCCAAAGAATATCAAGAGGGATACCTTGCTCCCCAACCAGTTCATAGATGACAAAGTTCTCTGCATATTTGTTCTTTAAATGCGGAAAATGTATTACTAATTGAAAAGGTGATGAGGTGATGAGGGACTTTTGAACATTCATTCTCAATTCATTTTTCAATTTATTTCACAAGAAATATTATGATTTTCAGAAAATGTTTCAATATGAGATATAACTTAGTTTTCAGTTTGAACTATGAGAATTCTAAATAAATTCACTGTCATTATCTATCTTTTGAACCTGTACATATTATATTTCATTCTGTTTATCTATGTCAGTCTATCTGTCTAGTTATCTATCCGTCTATCTTGGTGCGTTCATTTTTATCCATCATTCTCAGTCTATTAATATCTACTTATCTATATATCTATCTGTCTCAGTGTGATTATATTTATCAATATGTCTATCTCAGCCTGATTCTATGTATCTTGGTCAGCTTCTACCCATCTATCTCAGTCAGCATCTATCTACCCCACTCACTCAGTCAGCATCTATCTACCCCACTCACTCAGTCAGCATCTATCTACCCCACTCACTCAGTCAGCATCTATCTACCCCACTCACTCAGTCAGCATCTATCTACCCCACTCACTCAGTCAGCATCTATCTACCCCACTCACTCAGTCAGCATCTATCTACCCCACTCACTCAGTCAGCATCTATCTACCCCACTCACTCAGTCAGCATCTATCTACCCCACTCACTCAGTCAGCATCTATCTACCCCACTCACTCGGTCAGCATCTATCTACCCCACTCACTCGGTCAGCATCGATCTGACCCCTCTCTTTCGGGCCGCTTCGATCTGACCCCTCTCTTTCGAGCCGCTTCGATCTGACCCCTCTCTTTCGAGCCGCTTCGATCTGACCCCTCTCTTTCTCTCGGCCTGCCCGTGGTGCCCCCTCTCTGTCTGCTCCTACCCCCCTCTCTCTCTTTCTTTCTCTCAGACTACTCCTATCTTTCCATTTCTGTCTCTATCTCTGTCTTTAATTTAACTCCCTCCCTTCCTCTCTCTCGGACTGCTCCTATCTACCACTCTCTGTCTGCTCCTATATTTCCATTTCTGTCTCTATCTCATTGTCTGCTCCAGTCTGACCCCCTTCCTTCATCTCTCTCTCTCTCTGTCTGCTTCTATCTACCCATCTATCTAAATCTATTTGATAGATATCTCAAAATTATAAAACTAAAAGCAGAATAAACCTGGAATGGAATCCCCAGGTAAAATGAAAGGACAGAACTTGAATATTTACTTTATAAAATAACAAAAAAAAAAATGTCCACATTGGCCACCATTGATCAAAACAGGCATTTATAAAAACAAACCTGAAGCAAAAATATTTGCAGTAGTTTTTAGAAAATTTTGTTTGCAAAGGTTAGAGGTTAAGTTTCCAGTAATATCTAGCAATGAAAAGAAATATTAGTATTACATCCATGCAAAAGCTCACAACACTTTTTAAAAACTAATATTGATTATACACCTAAAAAATGTTTTTTTTCAGCTAGAAACTTTTGTAGATGCATAAAACATAAACCGTTAATACTTTACAGCTTCTCAGAATGTATTCTTCAAATTGGATTCTTTTAAATATATTAAAATGAACAATAATTTGTAAAACAGCCGAGGTTACAATTCATGTAAATAAAAAAAATTTTGGTTTCTTCCTTTTCCCAATTTTTCTTTTCAAAGTACTCTTGTGTGAATTTTCATTTGATCCAAGCAAAAATGAATAGTTCAATGAAATTATATATTGTAAATTCTTGAAACTATTTAGCACACTCTTGTCATCTATTTTTCAATAAAATTAGGTGCTGAAAAGACTGATAATATTAATTTACATATATATATATATATATATACATATATATATATATATATTGATGCATGTTTCATTAAATAATATAGACAAGTTTTGTCGATTTATTTTGTGTAACTTTTTTTCATATCGTCTGATAAGCTTAATAGCATTATCGTTGAAAGAGGAAAGAAAATCACAATATTGATACCTGATTTTTACTTAATCCTTTCTGAGCTTTCAGCTTACATCAGCCATTATCAAAGATCCCAATTGTATTGGTTGTATTAAGCAGTTCGTGGATGAATGATAGTAGTAGCCGTCTATTTTGTTTGTATGGAAGATTAGCGAACATGTGCGTGTGTGTGTGCTGGAAGCGAAAATCACACTAAAGCTTGTGGCATCTCACATGACCATGCGAGAGTGGAAGCAAGAAGTATTAAGTATGGAAAGCCATTGGGATAACCAATCACTTCTGTTATCTATTATAGGCATTTGAGAATGTTTGTGGAGATTTCATAGTTTATTTTGTTCAGGTTAGGTTTCAGTTGTTTTATGTATATGGCTTCAAGTATTTTTAGTTTTTGTATATTGTTTTCATGTTTAAGTATGGTTATGTTTTCAATTAAGCTTTCTCAGAATTAATACAACCAATACAATTGGCATCTTTGATAACGGCTGATGTGAGCCAAAAGCTCAGAAAGGATTAAATAAAAACATGTATCAATATTGTGATTTTCTTTCCTCTTGCAACGATAATGCTATTAAGCTTATCAGACGATATGAAAAAAAATTTACATAAAATAAATCGACAAAATTTGTGTATATTATTTAATGAAACATTCATCAATGAAAAAATGCTGTCTAAATACAGACAGTGTGTGTGTGTGTGTGTATATATAATAAAATAAACAAGTGGGAAACATATATCAATCTAACATGTATCATTTTCATTAAAGCTTTGTCATAAATTGAGATAAAACATTAGCAGTTTTTATCTGTTATGAAAATATGGAATGTTTAAAAACAAAGATGATAAAAAGAAAAGATATAGATGAATTTAACTAGATTGCAAAAAATTACTATTTGAAAAATGTTGAAATTACCTGCGTCTCTCATTCATGTGCATGTAATCACATATATAATCTCGATAGACAAACATTGTTAAAGTTCTTTATATATATATATATATATATATATAGAGAGAGAGAGAGAGAGAGGCAGGCTAAAATGAATGAGTTGTCATCAAAACCATGCAAAAATGAAAACACTGATATCTCATTTTAACATATATATTTACCAAAATTACAGAAAAATATCTTTAAATACATAAGAGTAATCATATTCAATAAAATATATATGTATATCATATTGCTTTAAATAATATCCACTGAGCTCTTTATACAGATCTTTCTCTTAATATTTTATATTAAATAGATCTTTTTGGATGATCCTCACTATTTACAGACTTGACATATATATATATATATATATATATATATATATATATATATGAAGTATAAAAATCAGCCTTGGATGATGATCTCAGTTTGTTGTACTATTAAGAAATGCCCGATAATTATAACACAGATTAACGTATGTCTTGTGAGTGAACCTGGGTGGAGAGATTAATCTGTTTTAAAGCCTTGGTTGGTGATTTTGTTTTTTTTTAATTTCACCCCAAGCAAAGTGATGATACCGCTAAGGCACAAGAAGTTACTGGGAGTGAAAGAATAAGAAAATGTTACCAAGAAGAAAGAACGATACAATAACACGGTTCCAGAAGACAGAAAATGGTGGTGACATTGCATTTAAATGTTTGAAGACTGTAGGTGGCAGAGAATCAAGAAACCAGAAGGGAGTTCCACAAGTCAGATGAGCAAAAAAAGAAACTATGGTTGCATCTAGCTAGTTCAACATTAAAACAATGAAACATAATTGCCATTCTAGTTGTACACTTAAACTCTTGCTATGATACCAAGGAGTAATGTTCATCAAAACAATTCAGTCAGTTAAGTGCCATACATGATACACGCTTGGGCAATCATGTCTCGAAAGAGACATGACTGACTAGACAGAAGATTATACTGTAGCAGGTTTTTATTACTTTCTGTGGTAGACTGGTTGCCAGCCAATTTGATCTGTTATTTAACCTATAACTGGAGGGAAGAGATGGATTAATACCTTTACCAAGGATAATTGCACTTAAGTGAATGCAAGGAATTCAAATGAAATTCTAACCGAGCTCATCAATTTCTCATTCTGAGCTGATATCCACTGCACCACAGACAGAAAAGTTAGACAATCCACATCATACTGGTAAGAAAATAAGTGAAGTCCCAATGCCAGGTCATGGTCAGTTATATCACAAACCCATCTATGAATTTTTCAAGAACCACAGTATATAGCAGGAACATCAGACCAGATAAGGTGCCAATGAATTTATTGTAATATATTATCATGATCAGCAGATGTGATTGGCAGGTACCTCCGGCCGTAGGCAAGGTCGTCAAAAGAACAAGGCTGGTTGAAATTTTTTTTTATATGACCATGACATTACTACATATAAAAAAATTCCATTTTGGATAATTTTCACGTTGTAATGAATGCTAGCAATTTGTCAACTGTTATATTTGAAGCAGAAAAAAAATTTACAGTAATTTTTAGCAACACAATTTTGCGGTTATTTTTTGTTACCATAACTCACACCCTTGAAGATGATCTCGGGAAGAGATTGAAAGTACTTGGGTATCTTGAGAAATGAATGACAACAACATCTGTCAACATTACAACTCATTTCTGACATCCTTCAATTATCATACATGAAAGATTATCCATGAGTATGAATGGATTTTATTAAAAATAAGCAGACATAATGTTTGCAATTTATTTAATCTGACATATATAGTCATCCACAGACAGATCTGTTTCACCAAAATGGCGTCAGTCGGCGACTCTACCCCTGGGCTATGGGCGTATACATATATATATATATATATATGCAAAAACTCAGTCCCGATAATTGAAGGCATCATAATGATGTCCTCATGAAACCTGCTCAGTTAAAGTGGCAAATTCTTTGCACTAAAACTATATATATATATATATACACACACACAGTTCAGGAAATTAAAAACTTGTGTAGATATTGTAATACTATATTTATTCAGACATTACAAGATTAATACAAGCTACCTTTAGCCTCTACAATCACAAAAAATGCTCAAAATGGTGGCCCATTAATATATAAAATTAAATGTTCACATCTGTTCCTGGTATGAGTTTCACAGAAATTACATTCATATAAAGTGGCTGTAATTTCTGCAAAATTCAGAGTAGTATGATTGCTATCTATCCTCTTTACCTCAGTCATTATCTATCCTCAGTTCTTGCTATCATCTTTCATTCATACCACACAATTCACTTGCTATAACTGCTTTAACAGCAAGACTGCCTTGAATGGCTCTCCAACTTTGCATTGGGTGTAGACTTTAGTATATAAAATGTCCATATTTGATTTTATTTGTTACTATAAATACTGTCTTTTGATACTGAGAATGAAAATTACAGGTTGTTTACCTTAAAGTGCTATCTTCCAGAACTAGCCTTTTTTTTTTGTTATATATACCAATAAGTATACTATAAAAAATAAATCTTATTTGGTATGAAATTGAAGCGAAAAGAATTATTTGCTCTTAATTTATGTTAAACACAAAGTATTTGCTCTGTTCTTGAATATTGAATTTGATATTTACTTGCTGCCACATCCAAGCAGGATGTGACATAAAGTTGGTTTAATATGAGCAACTCAGGTGCATGCACCCTGAGTAGGTCCAGAAATAGCCTAGCTTCTTCAATCATCAATTATAATGGCATTGGCATTATTACAAACCCTTCTTTTTTAGTGCAATAGGTTAGCAAAATGGGACTATTAGACGTGGCCATTTGGCTCAGCTTTTTAGTCACTAGCCGGACAATTTAACAATAGGAAAAGTGAAAAGTTTGTTTATAAATTCAAAACAATTCAATAAATTTGGATTTACTAGCACTAGCAAAAATATTTTATTTAAACTTTGGTTATATAATTACATCGTATAGATAATTGAGTTGATGGATTTGAAGAGTATGGTAATGATGTTTTCCTGGAGTGGCAATGACATCTGATGTTTAATGGGAGCTGGGTAACGGGTATATATTTTTTTTTTACCAGATACCTTCAGCCATCATATGGATAAAATGAAAGTTTCTAGTTAAAAAAATATATAAAAAGATGGTAAATGAACAAAACATTTGCAGCTAACTCAACTGAGTCTAAGGAATGACTGAAGCAACTCAGACGTTGACAGGAACAAAAGTGCATTATGTATGTAGGCTGAACAAACAGCTAAACGAGAAGAGAGCTAGTTTTCCTGTTTTTAAATATGTATATCATCTTTCAATTTATAACAAACTAGCAGTATAGCCTGGCGTTGCTTGGGTGTAATGAAAGCTTTAAAACTAATCCATGGTCCTGGAGCTCAGACTCTTTGGACGTTGGCATGAAAGACTAAAAAGCAATAGGTGTTTCCAGTTAAAGCAAAACCGTAGACTGAAAGAAAAATGAATGGATGTAAGTCAAATTTTGATGTCCTGGTATTGATATCAAATAAGTTTTTTTTCATTCTAAACTGAATTTTGAAGGCTAAATAAGTCCTCTGAGTAAATGGTATCATGGCTGAGACTAAGAACTACAATTATACCTACTTAGAGCCAAACCCGAAGCAAAAACTAAAATAAAGGGCTGAAAAAAATACATACAGGCAGATAAACAGATACACACACGCAGACATCTTGCCTTTTATATATATATATATGTGTGTGTGTATGTGTGTGTATGCACATATATATATATATATATATATATATATATATATATATAATCGATTTTCTCTACTATTGTAAAAACTCCAAACTTGAAACTTCTGAATATCATTTATTATGTCTTTGTCTATGAGTGTCTTTTGATTATCAATTTTCAATACTTATCAGGGGTACCTCAACACAAAACCTAGCTAAGAACACTCACAGATGCTTATAGTACAACTGTGTAAATTTTCAATAAAATTGGTTCAGCCATTTCGGAGTCTATAGATAATGGACAGACACACACAAACAGAGACAAAGTTTCATTTATAAATAAGTTTAGATTAGAAGACACACACAACTGATTTGCCCTCTGTCCAAATTATTATCTTTCTTAAAGCTATTTGCACATATGAGACTGCAACGAATTCAACTGCAATTTAAACTTAGCTCTCTGATTTCTTGTTCCAAGCCAATATCCACTGCATCACAACGCATATCCAATATTTTGATCTAGTGAAAGTTTTTTTTGTAGAATGAATGGTGTGCTGAATTATGACAACAGCAATATATCTCTGAGAAGGACTTGTTCTGGTTGAGGTTAATTTCAAAGGAACAAGTTGTCAGCTTCTAGATTTCGTATGTTGGCCATAGATTCAGGTTGGCAATATTTTGTTTTGAAGTCTAAGATTTTCTCATGCTGAAAATTTTAATTTATTCCCTAAACACCCATCTCTCCTGAAAATCCATTCTGAGGCATGAATGAATAATGATTAATCTGTCCAATGGCCTTGATTGTGTTTTGTTCAGCAGGCTCACATAATTGTCTGTTCAGATTATTGAAAGTTTCATTTTTTCGATTATTGAAAAAAAATAATCTAGAAGATAAGATTTTTTTTTTTTTTTTTTTTTTACAGTTTTTAGTGTACCAAGCTAAACAGAGTGTCAACATAATCAGGCTCAGAATCAAGAATTATCAAAAAAGGTCATGTCCAAACACCTCACTTCTTAATATTGTCTTCACTCTTAGGTAATGGTAAGGGGCGAAAGGTTATATTTTTTCACATAATTTGTATACAGTTGGAAACGAATGTACAACAACTGAGGATATATCCGGTGCTAAATTATAGCATCTTTTCTTTTTATACTTTGGCGTTTCTTGAGGGGAATTTGTGAAGGTGACCTTATGTCACCAAGATTCCATCAGCAGCCTTGATTTTACAGAGATGGTAGACAATAAGGTTCCTTTTTATGCTCATTTAGTACATGTCTAAAGATCATTCGCGGGATGAAACCGACAGATGTTATGCAGTGTCGATTTCTATATCCGCACTGTAAAATGCTGTATATCTGACAAAGCAAATTTTAAACAAACTAAATATAACCTCAATCAGCTAAGTAACAAATTTAATATTTGTATTTATCCTATGCTTTCACCAGTCAATAAAGTACTATAGAGGCAAGTATATTTTATAAACAGTAGCCACTTAGGGCTTTACACAATGTACTTCAGCTACCAAGTTGAATATCTTCGACTTGGATACTGAATTGAATGCTGCTGGCAGTTGTTTACATTCAATACATAGCACACTATAAAATCTGCCTTTCTCTGATGTGCGCTGATAGCTAAGGGATAGGATCTCCGATTGATGATGAATCAGTTGAGTTTCAATCCTGGCTTGAAGCAAACGGTTTATTTAGTTGGGCTGATGAGCAAAACACACCAGTATGCAGATGAACATATATATATATATATATATATATATATATATATATATTTGTTTTTTTAATTGTATCACCTCGAGCAAGGCGGTAACGCCACTGATGTGCAGGGGGGCTATGTAATAGTGAAAAGATTGGAAAAGAGAAAGCCGGAAACCACATCCTAAACAGGGAACAAGGGATGAGCCTCTTTACCTGTTCAATAGACGAGGGTGGAGTGTGAACCGGGCAATAGTTTAGTCTATCTACTCCAATTGAGAAGAAAAGAAAAAAGACTGGAAAATAGAAAGCCGGAAACCACATCCTAAACAGGGAACAAGGGATGAGCCTCTTCACCTGTTCAAAACAAGACAAAAAAATACAGCTTATTAGTGATAGATAGATAGATCTATCTACTCCAATTGAAAAAAAAAAAAAAAGTGAGAAGATTGGAAAAGAGAAAGCCGGAATATATATATATAGATAGATAGATAGATATCTAAGTACTCGTGGGTCACTATTGTTGACAGAGAGGAGCCTACAATCAAGGGAAATAAATATAAGTAGCAGTTTTGGACACACATGTTTTTCTATTTATATTTAATAGAAAATTCTGCAAAACTAGTGACTTCATTGAACTAAGAATTCCATTATTTTTCACTTACAATATTTTAGTATGAGTTTAGTATTATAGCATGATATTGAGCTAAGACAAATTACACTACAATATGCCATTTTTGCTGAGTTGCCATAAAAATATGAAAATGTGCTTATATTAGTAATACGTATGTTATATATGTTTGCACATGTTTTCATACACCTTTGTGTAAATTTATATATACACATGTTGAAGGTCAAGAAACGGTTAATAGTTGCTGCTGCTGTTATAGTCGTTTCTTTTGGGAGCGGCTATTTATGGCCGCGACACACATACACATGTAAACGCCTGAACACACAGAAACACATATTGAATTTGTATGAAAAAGATAGGCCGTATATACACATATTCAAATACTTTTCCCACGAGAAGTTCCATTTAAGACTGGGAGCACTTTGAATAGAACGGACTTTTAGCTAAAAATACATTATTTTTCCCCATAGTGATCACGATTGTTGCTATATTTTTTAGTGATAAACAAAGTTCGTGGGTGTGTTGACAGTTGTGCAGGGCCGCACCGAACGTGACTTGTTACAAACAACAATGTCTCTACAGCTAAACTGCATTATCCATTGCCTAACTCAACTCACATCTAACTGATCGGCCTCTATAAACATTCCGAAAGCATCGCTGAATGTCAATGGATTCCATTTTCGTTCCTGAAACAATTCAATAATGTATTTCTGTTTTATATGTAATTTCATATCAAACGCTATTTTGCCAATCTACCGCTCAGTTGTGTGTAACAATTTTTTTAAAAATCATATCACCTCGAGCAAGGCAGTAACACCACTGATGCACAGGAGGCTACTTCAGAGTAAAAAGATTGGAAAATAGAAAGCCGGAAACCACATCCTAAACAGGGAACAAATGATGAGCCTCTTAACCTGTTCAATAGACTAGGGTGGAGTGTGAACCGGGCGATAGTTTAGTCTATCTACTCCAATTGAGAAGAAAAAAAAAAGAAAAAAGAAGACTGGAAAAAAGAAAGCCGGAAACCACATCCTAAACAGGGAACAAGGGATGAGCCTCTTCACCTGTTCAAAACAAGACAAAAAAATACAGCTTATTAGTGAAAATTATCAACCTCTAGTGTCATATTACGGACATTCACCTATGACGTGGCGTAATGTAATAAAATAAGATATTGTGCCATTCTGGAAGCGGAGGGTTAAAATTTTCTGATTACTAAATTTTAGCACATCCTCTCAGTGATGTGTTAGGCTTTTCATTGTAATTAACGTGAACATTTGAGAAAAAAATGTCGTTGTCGTTAAATAAAAGAAAACAAACTGCTTTTTAAATTCAACCTGACGTCCGGCCAATTTACTTCTTAAAGCCAACACTGTGGCCACCACCGTTTAATCAGACAAATTTTAACCTATGCACTTCATTAGATTATCGCTTAACATCTTAAAATAGTAATCCAATAATTTAAAATTAATGTAATCAGTCAATCGTGTCAGGGTCAGAATCACTGAGGTATGAATATAGCCAATCAAATCAGTGGAACATTTTCGCCTGGCTCAAACGGTAGACCGACGTAATTTACGGAGGAAATGCTTTTCAACGTTCCGCGAGCAAAATACAGTTTAGAAAATCTTCAGGGACAAATGGTTAAGTAGGAAAAAGTAATGAAGAAAATTATAAAACAAACTTTTTAAAGAAGGGCCAAGGTTATTTTCTTTTATATCAATATAGGGCCTAGAGGTTTTTATTTTTATGTTTTATAATCATTTTCCTATCGTTGAAACCTGTAGTCATTTTTCACAATGTCAAGCAAACATATATATATATATATATACAGAGAGAGAGGGGGGGGCAAATGTTAAGAATTGAGGAATTTGACACTCGAAAGGGTAACTAATTATTTTTCTACGTGTCCCTTCAAGAAATTGGTGATCATAGCTCTCCATAACATCTTATCATTTGCAGCTCTTAGTAAGGCTTGTCTTTTCACCAATCCCATGCTCCCTGTTTTAAAGTCCACTCTTCCCAGTCTGTTGAACCGGAGTAGATGTTTATCTTTTGTTTCCTGTTGAGGATTGAGTTTCTGGTTTCTTCTAAACTTTCCTCATTCTCTTTCATTCCCAGTAGCTCCTTACGTGTTAGCGGCATTATCGCTTGTCTTGGAATGAACTGAAAAAAAAAATGTACATAAGTTTGTTAGGTTACTGACTGCTTTTCTCTATCCCTCTTGCCTTCAATATATCCGTTAAATATCAAACTCTCCAAGACCTATTTCCTTATCTCCAAAAAGTTCTTTTTTTAAATTTTAAGCAAAGGTGTTCTTTTTGCTTTTATTTTCCCTAAAATTTCCTCATTACTCATATTTAGTCCATGGTATTGCCGCATCATTCTGTCGAACCATAATTCTGTTTCAATTCTCTTATTTCTGTGAAGAGACTGTATAGTATTCCTCACCACATTGGAAGACTGATATTGCATAACAGTTCAGCAATATTTTCATTGATTCTAACGATATTTTCATTTCGTAACACTTTGCTTAGCTTTTGGAAGGCGTCTTACCCTATTTCAGTATGTCTTCAGATGTTAGGGTCACATTTTCTGTCTTCTGCTAATACACTACTCAGATATTTCAAATGCAAGTCAGAATTATTTTTGTAAAACATTTATCCATTGCTTAACAAAAAAAAAAAACTTCATTCGCTGCAGAAACTAAGTATAAAGTTTATTATAAACGTTAAATTCTGGATCCTAATTGGATAGCAAATCAAAAATTTATATCTGATGTTAGTCAAACATTTTTTCACACCTTAGGGGGATAACAGAATCAAACAAGTCCAAGAATTTAAGTACCTAGGAAGTGTTCTAACAGGAGATGGAAAGTGCGACACGGAGATCCGAAGGCGAATTGGCATGGCAAAGGACGCGTTCCAGAAGATGAGCAAAATACTAACACACAGGAAGATCTCAATAGAAACGAAGAAAAGAGTGCTAGACTGCTACGTGATGTCAGTTCTTCAGTACGGCTGTGAATGCTGGACAATATCATCGAAAATGAGGAAAAAACTGGAAGCGGCCGAAATGTGGTTCTACAGAAGGATGCTACGGATATCGTGGACTGAGCATACAAGCAACGACGAAGTGTTAGAAAGAATGGCAACAAAAAGGAAATTGATGCTGAGCATCAGGAAGAGACAACTGAAGTTCCTGGGACATGCAATGAGGAAGGAGAGCCTGGAGAACCTGATACTGACTGGTCAGATAGAAGGAAGGAGAGACAGAGGAAGGCAGCGGATAACATATTTGCAGGGACTGATCAGGTGGATGACGGAACGGGGGTTGCCAGGAGCAACAGGAGCAAACATACTAAGAGCCACAAGGGATAGGGAGACGTGAAGATCCATGATCGCCTACGTCCTGAAGGGACAGGGCACATAGAAGAAGAAGTGAAAATACTTGCTGGAGCCGGCAACATGATAAATTTCCCTATTTAAACCAAGTTCGCTGACCGGTCAAAATCAGTCAGAATGGGAGCAGTATCTGATAGCATCTCGCCACAATGTAAAGAAACATCAAGCTGACTCTTCTTTGCTGCCAATTTTCTTTTCTTCTTTTTCACTCCACGCCACTAAAGAGAGCAGCAAGAGGAGGAGGTGGAGTACACTCTATATACAATTTCTTTATTTGTTTTACCTTCTTTCTCACCCTGTCGCCGACCTACCAAAGAGAGGAAAAGAACATAGGACTTTACACGACTTTCTACTACAATCAGTATGCGCCCCGGGACACTTAGCTATTTATTGAACCATGAACTCTAATCTTCTGTGGGCATTTCAAATACTTACAATTTCTCTTTAAACAATTTTAACAAAACTGCATCCATTTTCTCAATGAACCTTTTTCTACTCGCAAATAGCTAATAATTCAGTTAACAAATTTCACTTATATTTTTCTTACAATTTTGTCATTCTGTTAATAAATCTTCACTTTAATGAACACACGAAATATTTTATCCTTTCACATTTCAACATCCAACCTTCTTATATTTAAATTGTGGATACTTCGGACGTGTTTGGCACAAGGCTAATTTACTAGGCATAGTCGAGGCCCCTACAATATAATATATAATTATGACTCTAACCTAGAGCCAACGGACCTACCTAGGCTTCACCTAACGGATTGTCAACTTACCCTGACGATCCGTTAGGTGAAACCTAGGTAGGTCCGTTGGCTCGAGGTTAGAGTCATACTTATTTGTTTGCTCTGCTATTGTATTGAGCGTTTTATGTGTTAGGGTTCTCGTCTCGGGTTTTTTGCTTTTGACGAGTACTTCAACTTATGTTCAAGTACTTAGTTTGTTTCTTTTTTTGTTTCCATTTTTCTCCTCCGCGTTTATAATCGGTGTTTTTTTCGAGACGGGTTTAAAAATAAACTTATATATATATATATATATATATATATATATAAGTTTAATTCTGAAGTTCAACTCAACCGATTATGCTACCTTGGTTTCAACCTTTCGGTATCTTCAGGCATTATATATTAACTGATTATCTGACTAAATGAAAGGTCCGAAATAATGTCAGGATATATACATACTTGAAAATACATTTTGGGCTCGTACAAATCTGGATAAAAGTGTGTACAATATTATTTCCTATCATGCGTTATTATTATATATTATTCCTTTTATGCGTTCTAAAATTCCTATGTGTTTAAAAACATCGTTGGACAATCAGTTTTTATTTACCCTGCTCCATCACTGGAGCGTGTTGTCACACAAGGTCGGTTTATTATGAGGGGGATCCGAGCACAGACGCTTGGGGTACTTGGTAAAGATTACCCAGCCCTCGTTTCGAGGTAACTGGGTACAAAGCTTGTCTTCGCATGTCTAAACTTGTCTTAGCCGAGCCCACAGACTCACCAAAAGACAGCCTAATCGGCTGATCTTCCGAATTAGAATATTTAAAAGCTCTACATTTATTTTTTGTTTGTTTTTAAATATGTATTGAGCATTTTTAACCACCTGTTTACTCGTCTTAAGTTTGACTCTGACAAATAACTGGTTAGCAGTACACTGTTTGTAGTAATTTACTATTTTGAAGTGTGCTCGATACTTAGTACAGCTACATAATTAAATGACTGGGTACGATAACAAATGTGTTATTTCTAAATTTTATAATTTTTACGTATACAGAACAGAAAAGCATTTCATTATCTACTACCGAAAGAAGAAAGCTCTTGTATTTCAGTATGTTTTTAAAGACTAATATATATATATATATAGTAAAACCAGCAAAACATTTTTGAAGGAGACATATTACCAGCAAAACATTTTTGAAGGAGACATATTACCAGCAAAACATTTTTGAAGGAGACATATTACCAGCAAAACATTTTTGAAGGAGACATATTACCAGCAAAACATTTTTGAAGGAGACATATTACCAGCAAAACATTTTTGAAGGAGACATATTACCAGCAAAACATTTTTGAAGGAGACATATTACCAGCAAAACATTTTTGAAGGAGACATATTACCAGCAAAACATTTTTGAAGGAGACATATTACCAGCAAAACATTTTTGAAGGAGACATATTACCAGCAAAACATTTTTGAAGGAGACATATTACCAGCAAAACATTTTTGAATACAGAACTATAAGACATTTTCAGTTTACTAAAATGAAAATAATAATAACAAAAAAATTTAATTAAAATCTGACTAAATGAACTTCTAATAGACTTCTTACTCTAACTAAACATTAAAAAATACCTTAAAACTCTACCTTTTTGGCATTAAATAACCCACAGATGTTGATACGCCGTTAAACAAAACTGAAACTGAATCTATCATGATGAATGTTAAAGTCAGTTAAACAATTATTTTGAAGAGTTTTGGCAATATGGTAGATTTGGAATCATATATATTTTTTAGTTTAAATAAAATCTCTTTTCCTATTCTTTTCGACTTTCTTCATTCAGACAAAGAAAGCAGCCAATCAACAAACTAAAGAAGCAAGGAAGCAAGCTGCCTGCAAGCCCGACAACCAGCCAACCAACCGACAGACTGTGCAACCAGTTCATAAGGTAGAAAGATATCCACCTTTGCCCTGCCCTCTGGACCCCAAGCAAGAAAGTAAGCGACCCCAAACTTCTTCACTTTTTCCATATACATAATGCTAGGGTCGTAGATTCGTACACCAATGGAAGCTGTGTCTGTTGTACACCGTACCTAAATCCTCAAGCCAGAAGAACTATGAGCTGGACTCGTACAAATTAAATAGATTTCCCAAAGAAATCCTCCATTTTGATTATGTTCCGACTTGGAAAGAATTCTAAATCGGCCTGAAAACGACCCCGAGGACTGTGTGAGGGAAGAAAGTAGTGAGTAAGGAAGCAGTGTTAGTAAGAAGAGACGACAATGGGTTGGGGTGTGGGGAAACGGAACAGAGTGAGATTCTTGATTTAACAACCCATGGAGAATCTGCTTATTGACAAGATGGGTGGTTCTGGCATTGGTGTCTTTAATTTGATTTTGGTTCTGAGAAGCATTTGCGTTTCCTCTGGAAATAGAGAGAGATGAAGAGAGAACGAAAAAACAGGAAAGAAAAAAAAATGAATAAAACATTAAAAAGAGGAAGTTGAGAATAAAGGTAAAAAAAGCAGGATTATCCTAACGAAAAAAGTTAAAAAGAAAAAAAAATCAATGAAATGATCGAAAAGAAAAATTAAAAGAATTTTTTTTATATTAAAAAAGGTTAAAAAATACAGTATATAACAAAAATAAAAGCTTAAGTATGTCAACAAAAGTGTGTGTGGAAAAATCAGAGGCAAAAGGATATGACGAAACAAAGTAAAGCGGTTCACAGATAAAATGAAAGATAGAATACTAAAAATTATTCACTGGGAAAGAAAAATAATTTGAAAACCAGTGTCAAGAGTATTTGGCTTAGATTTTTTTAAAAACTGAAAAAAAAAACGTATTTCAAAGGAAAGGAATAAGAAAATCAGGTCAGTAAAATTAAAAACGACTGAATGAACGTAAATGAATGAATTTAAAAAATAGACTGTTGAATATATATATATATATATATATATATATATATATATATTGGTAAAAAATTAGTTTTTGAAGACAAAAAGCTAACCAGTGGACAAAGAAACTAGAGTAAATAAAAAAACATCGACACTGAAAAATGTATTAATTAATAACAAATGTGTGTTTCGTTGGTGGGGTGGAAACACTTATTTTTGTTTTTACCGACATTTGTTTTCTTCAGACAACTGAATAAAAGGCAAAAAATGAAAACGAGAAAGAAGATGGAGGAGAATGAAATATGCCGAACGAAAATGCAAAATCACAAAAGAAAATAATTCTCGCCGGAAAGAATCGTCCTCAGATAAAAAAGAAAAAGTCTTAAGATTTTATAATCGAAGTCTGAGACGTGGACCAATTCTGATTCGTAGCTGGGGGTGGTAGTGAGGGGACTGACGATGATGAAGTGAATATCAAGAAGAGAACAGTATGCAAAGAAGAAAAAGAGTGAAGGAGAGAGAAACCCCGCAAAACAATCCTTGTTCATTGTTTATGATAATCACCGAACCCAACAAGAGAATTTGTAAACCAAAGTATCCCACAAGGGAGAGTGAAAAGACGATAGGATACATATGAACGAGTCGATCAGCAGAAAGTAATCACCTTTGTCTTTTATTATTTATCTATTTAGTTTTCACTTCACTTTGAACCATTTTTCCCTTTTACCTTGAGAAAGGCTCAGTGGAAAAGCACAGAACCGGAGGCCAAGCTGGGTGAGGATTGTTATCATAACACACACACACACACACAGGCAAAGGCACACATATGTGCATATCCATATATACTCACACACAACCAAATACACAAGTTTATTAAGTAAAAATAAAAGAAAATTTCTTTTTATTTTCAGCGTTAACTTTTTCTGAACAGTATATTTACAAGTTCATTTCATTATCGTCTGCCAACTTTATAATTCATTTTTCTTCGAACTTTTTATCTTTCTCGGAAAAGAACTACACTTGAAGCCATTTTCATTCTTCCAGGGAATTTTAACTCCTTTTTTTTTTTTTTTCATTAAGAGAATTCTCTGAGAACTGGAACAAATAGCAATTAAAAGGGATATAGAATGTAACAGGATGTGTGTATTTTATGTGGTTCCGTATGTGTTCGTATGTAAATAATTAAGATAGAAGCATACAGAATCTTCGGTTTCTACTAAGGACGTTTATTCTTTTTATGATGACAGTAGTGAAACAAAGTTCTCTTGGGTATGTCTGTTCTCTTTATAGTCCAGAATTTGGGGTATGAAGTATCCGCTGCTAAGAAAGTCGTTTCTTTGTGCAGGGCCAGGAAGTTTTTCCCGTCTGAAACCTCCCTGCACATCTATAAATCTACCATCCGCCTGTGCATTGAATACTGCTGCCATATCTGGTCGGGTGCCCCTGCTATCTACCTAGGAGTCCTTGAAAAAATCCAATGGAGAATCTGTAATGTGATCGATCCCAACTTGGCAGTTCAGATAGTCACTTTCTCACCGGTGCAACGTGGCTTCCCTGGCTTCTGCTCCAATGAACTTAGCTCTCTTTGGTGCTCATATGTATGAATTTACTCGAGCCACAAGATTAGCAAATAGGTTCCACCCTTTTACTTTGAAACCAATAAAATGTAAACGCAACTTGTACTCCAACAGCTTCTTTTTTCGCACTTCCCGCCTGTGGAATTCCCTTCCGTTTACTTGCTTCTCCAAGAATTAAAATTTAAAGTTAATAGTCATCTTCTATCTCACTGACTTGCATCCTCTCTTTCATGCACCTTTCTCTGTCCAGCCTCTCTCATCAATATTCTCATCCTTCTCTTACCCACTTCCTGACACGCCCTATAACCTGTCACTCTTTCTCATAACTTTCCTCCTATGTAACCTCCTGCGAAATAGTGGCAGCAAACTGTCTTGCTTGGGGCAATATCTAAACTTATTTATAAATGGAACGTTGTGTCTGTGTCCATTACCTATAGACTCTGAAACGATTTTCTTGAAAATTTACACAGTTGTACTATAAGCGTCTGCAAGTGTTCTTAGCTAGGTTTTGTGTCGAGGTACCCCCGATAAATATCGAAAATCGATAATCGAAAAAATTGGGTTATAGAAGGAGTGGTCCGATTTTAATCAAATTTGATACCCTCATAGACAAAGACATAAAAAACGATATTCAGAAGTTTCAAGGTTGCAGTTCTTACAGTAGTGCAGAAAATCGATAATATATAGATATAAAAGCTTTCATTACACCCGACCAACGCCGGGCTATACTGCTAGCGATTATAAAAAAAAAATAAGTATCGTATTCGTGGTCGATGTCAAGTCAGCCCTGCGCAGAATTAGAACGACGTTTCTCTTGCTCCAGTCGATATTCACTGCACCACAACGCACATTAATGGAATTACTTTACAATAAATGTTAGTAATGTCATTTGATGTAAGTACATGAGGACCTTTTAACAATTCAAGAATTCTCAGTCTGTCTACCCTATGTGAAAGGGTTATCGGAGAAAAAAAAAGAAAGGATCTTTGGTCCATATAACATCAGGACGATCTTCAGATGTGGTTTTACACTTCGTAGGTATCTTTCCCGAGTAAGACCTCCAACGGAGGAGAATATGACTAAGGACTGTGTGTATAAAATTCTATATATCTGTGGAAATAAATATAAGAGAAACAGGCCGGCCCCTTAAGATAAAGCTACATGAATATCGCAAGGCCAAAACACGAGTGGAGATAGAAAAATCTGACCACATGTAGAGGGAGAAAGGAAATCGCCGCCCCCTATGGGATGAAGTTGAAATAATGGAGAACGCCACTGGAAACTGCGTAAAATTAAGGAATCAGGGCAGATGTTAGGTTACAAAAATCTCCTAAACCAATCAAGCATAAAAATGAATAGAATATGAGAACCAGTAATACGGAGTTCTAGAAAAATCATTAGCGTCAAAAGATTGAAATATAAACTTCGGTAATAAAAAAAACAAATGGTTAGTGAGACATTAGGTTTACTGGAGTAGATAGACTAAACTATCGCCCGGTTCACACTCCACCCACATTTATTGAACAGGTGAAGAGGCTCATCCCTTGTTCCCTGTTTAGGATGCGGTTTCCGGCTTTCTCTTTTCCATTCTTTTTACCCTTACGTAGCCCCCTGCGCATCAGTGGTGTTATCGCCTTGCTTGGGGTGATATGATTAAAAAAAAAAATAAAATAAAATAAAATAAAACCTAGAATTTCATATGTTGTTGTCCTCAAAGACACATGGTCCAGTGGATATAGACGTTGGTTAGTTCCGGTGACTTGACCCAGAGAGTTGTGGTTTCAATACCAGTCTGCAGTAGTGGTGAAAAACTAACGTGGAAGAGTTATGTTAAGGGGAGATAACTCACGGTTACCAGAAGTGGCATCGCACATATAATGAGAATGTTATACCCCAGTGATTGTAATAAAGTGTTTTTTTTTTTTTTTTTGCACCTGTGGAAGTCCGGAACATACAACGACCGAAACGTCATAAAAATGGCAGCATAATAATGTAAATAGTGTTTTTATTTATTTAGACAATAAATTTTCTGATACAGGTCCTGTTAATTAACCAACAATTGGAAGGAGGAGAGGCCGATATCCACCTTTCGTAGGCGTATTTGCACGTAAGCGAATATAACCAATCTTCTCTCTCTCTCTCTCTCTATATATATATATATATATATATGTCTGTCTGTCTAATATATAAAAGATGAAATCGACACAGCATTAAATAGCGCTCATTGTATAGGCCACATTTCTATACATGTTATCACACATATTAATATATTCATGTTAGACAAAACCCAAAAACAAATTATATACCCTTAATAGTGTTTTGTTAATTAAATCATTTGATCTCCCAGACTGTATAATTCTGGAATAACGATAAACTACATCCGGCAGCAAGACTTCTGATCGGGAGATTGGAAGTTTTGAGGAGCGTAAAACAGCCTATTCATTGCCACTCTTTCTAGGTCCACCTTGACCCGAGGTAATAGCACATATTAGGGACCCATCTATGGCCAAATAGTGACCTCCCGAACAAACACAAACAGCACTATGAAAGTATAAAAATATTGTAAAATATTAGCAATACATTTTTAGAAAAAATTGCCGACTATTCATATTTATATTAAAATTACCAACAATACGCACATAGTAAGAAATTGTAGCAACTTCACCCAAATCCGTTTAAAACACTGCACACTGCAAACTAACCAACATTCTGAGAACCCTAGAAGTTCAAACTAACCAACATTCTGAGAACCCTAGAAGTTATGCCAGGATTCGTCATCGGAGGCCACAATTTAAACAATATAAGGTACGCAAATGATACAGTGCTGATAGCAGACACGGAAAGGTAGCTGAAGAGAGTGACGAGAAAGGACTATAAATAAACTGCAAGAAAACCGAATGCATGGTCATCAGCAAAAAAGGGTAGCCCAAAATGAAATTACAGGTGAGGGACGCTAAAATAAAGCAGGTACAGAAATTTGAATACCTAGAAAGTGTTCTAACAGAAGACGGAAAGTGCGACACTGAGGTCCGAAGGCGAATTGGCATGGCGAAAGTAGCATTCCAGAAGTTGAGTAAAGTATTAAGAAACAGGACAATTTCCCTAGAAACAAAGAGGAGAGTACTGGATTGCTATGTGATGTCGGTTCTTCAATATGACAATGAATGTTGGACAATATCTTCGAAGATGAAGGAAAGACTTGAAGCAACTGAAATGTGGTCCTGCAGATGGATGCTGCGGATATCATAGACCGAGCATGTGAGCAATGACGAGGTTTTGGAAAGGATGGAAACGAAAAGGACATTAATACTGAGCATCAGAAAGAGACAACTAAAGTAACTGGGACATGCAGCGAGGAAGGAGGGCTTGGAGAACCTGATACTAACAGGCCAGATAGAGGGAAAAGAGACAGAGGAAAGCAGCGGATAACATATTTGAAGGACACGATCAGGTGGATGACGGAACGGGGGTTGCATGGTGCAACAGGAGAAAGCGTGCTAAGAGTCACCATGGACAGGAAAATGTGGAAAGCCATGATCGCCCACGCCCTGAAAGGACATGGTACATAACAGAAGAAGAACCAACATGAAAGAACTTTCATGACATTAAACCATATAATATCTTGCTATTTCTAGAATAAAACTGTATTCCAAAATATATCTTTAACATAACAACACACATCACCGTCTCAAGTAATCATGTCCACACAAACAAGTATATGCACAGGAGCTGCGTATCATCACCATGTATGTAAATGTGTAAGCAGAATAACCTGTGTCATATTTTTCTTACAGGCTGCCAAGAAAACAAAATTTCGGCATCAAATGACCCAGAGTGTTTGATATGCCGTTAAACAAATCAATCAATCAATCACCCAGACCTGCACACACACACACATATATATATATATATATATATATATATATATATATATATAGTGTTAAATCGTAATAATGCTAAATGCCAAAATTGCTGTTTTTTCAGTAGTTTAGTGGTGGAAAGGCATTTTAGGCAAGCAGATTTTTTGTCATAAAGTGCTTGATATCAAGATAGAGCGTTAATAGAATTAATATGGAGAGATTTTTAACTTAACTAAGCAGCATTCTTTCAGTCATGCCGATATCAAAGTCTCGTGAAGACAGTATTGTGCTGTCTTCATTCTTCAAGGATTTTGTTTCCTGCTGTCGTTTCCCTTTTTGCCCGTATTTATATGAAGTTTGGTAGAATTTTATATCTTTGCATGTGAGCAATGTTTTTTCTTGGTGAATATTCTTTTCTTAAGTGGTAGGTTGTTAATTGTTTTTAATGCTTTTTATTGTGCTGGCCTCTTTTTAGCATGTTTAATTTGAGTAGAAATTATCTTTTAAATGGTGTAGGCTAATGGATTTTTGTTGCTTTTTAAGTGGTGTAGTATTTGCAGTTTATTGCTTTTCTTTTTAGCGTGCTCAAGTATAGTTCTGCTTAATTGCTTTAAATTGATTTGACCTCTTTTTTCCATTTTGGGTTGACTTTTTTACTCCATTGGGTCGACCTTTTTTCCGTGTTAGTATATGTGCCCACTTAATTTTTTAGGACATGAGTAAGTGTTTGATTTCGTGTATATATGCATGTTGGTGTTTGATGTTTTTTTCCAGTTTGGTGGTGGTTGTATGATCTGGTTGTTCCTGGTTTTGCTTTCTTTCTTTATTTTCTGTTTTATATTTATTTTTTATCGTGAGTGTTTATATATTTACGATTGTACTCTGCTGAAAAAAAAATAAAAAAACGGCAAAATATTTGAGAGGATTATATATATATATATATATATTTTAATCATTTCACCCCGAGCAAGGCGGAAGTGCCACTGATGCGCAGGGGGCTACATAAGTGTAAAAAGGTTAATTAGAAGAGAGTGAAGAGGAATACGGAGCAGTTAGAAAGGAGCAGAATGCAGGTGTGATGACAGTTTCAAGGTGGAGAGGAAGGAAAGGATTTACGGGGTGGGGAAAGAGCTAGAGTTAAGCGGTTAATGGATGAGTATTGACATTGCATTTCAATTCCTGGAGGTTGTAGCCGCCAGGAAAGATAAAATATGGAAGCGAGTTCCACAGGCGGAAAGAGCGAGAGAAGAAGCTGCAGGAGTAGAATTGTCGTCTGCAATTGGCTAACCTAACTGAGAATGGGTGGGATCCAGTTGCCAATCTGGTTGCACGAGTAAACACCTGTTCAGGAGACACCAGTGACTTAAGTTCGTCCAAGCAGAAGCCATGAAAATATTTATAGAACAGACAAAGCGAGGCCACATTTCGTCGGTGGGGAAGTTGCTGTAGTCGAGCCTCCAGGTCAGAACCCATCACATTACTGATTCTCCTTTGGAGCCTATCGAGAACACTGAGGAGAACGGCAGGGGCGCCTGACCATATATGGCAGCAGTACTCCATGCATGGACGAATGGTTGACTTGTATATATGCAGGATGGATTCAGGCGGGAAAAACATCCTGGGCCGACACAGTGACCCAACCTTCTTAGCAGTGGATTTAGCTACGGACTCGATGTAGTGGTTCCATTTGAGATCAGAAGAGAGGGTTAGGCCGAGGAGGCGCAGTGTATTGTTCTCAGGGAGAATCGCTTGGTCCATGCTTATGGGAGGCAGAACAGGTTACCTGTGATGATTGACAGACAACCGCTTGGTCTTAGACGCATTGAAATTGACAAGCCACTTCTTGCCCCAGTTCAGCACAGTGTAGATCCTGTTCAAGGTCAGCAGCGAGATTGTTTGTCCGCCTCTATAGGTTTCTTACTGATGCGGGAGTATACTGTGGTGTCATCTGCGTAAATGCCTACTTGGCACTTGATCTCATTGGAGAGGTCGTTGATGAAAAGGAAGAGCGTCGGGCCCAGGATAGAGTCCCGTGGAACACCAGCATTCGTGCTGTAGGATGAAGAGGCATGCCCATTGAAAACGACCTTCATTTTGCGGTTATTTAAAAAAGAAGTGATTAGATCGAGCAAGCGTCCAGTAATACCGTAACCCCGTAGCTTGCATAGAAGGCCAGAGTGCCAAACCCTGTCAAAAGCCTTGGAGATGTCCAGAGCAACAGCACGAGCTTCGCCTGACTAATCAAGGATCTGGAGCATGTACTCCGTAACGGTTATATATATATATATATATATATATATATATATATATATATATATATATATGTGTGTGTGTGTGTGTTTTATTATAATAGGTTATTTATATGTGATAATTTTGGTGTTGCGTTTTGTGTTATGTTTAGTTGTTTTTGTTAGTATTTAAGTAGCTAAGTAAATATTTGTTCGAATGCCTGAATCTCTTCATTATTTCTTTTTTTATTTTGTTTAATAGTTTACTTTGGTTTTTTTAAAGCAATTATTGCTAATTTTTTCTTCAAGACAGTTTGCTGTTTTTGCTATTGGTATTGTGTCGAGGTACTCTTTTTATGATTTCTCATTTATTTTTGGTGGTGATGTCATTTTATTTTTGACACCATATGTATTTTTATAGTGTTATAGATATAGGTCTGTGTTTGAATACATTGGGAGAATGATTGTAATTTTTATTGATATATACGAAGTTGTTTGTTTTACTGTATGGTTTGTATGCATTGTTGTTCATACTGAGTGCTGTTTCAAATAATATACTATTTTTAAATTTAATTTTATATCTATTATGAATCCTAGTGTACTGAACTTTTCTATAATTCGTTTTTTTTATCTTTTCCGTGGTTTTACGTTTGCAGTTTTTGAAAATTATTAATCCGGCGTTCATTTATAAGCCTATATCATTTTTGTTGATAAACTGAACACAAGACTTCTACCCATACATTAACAAACACTGAATAATGCATTAAACCTGGTGAAGCAATATATAAACATCTCAGATGAAGATACTATAACATATCAATAAAATATGGTTAACACTAGCAACAACAAAACCAATAATGATTACAACTTTGATGTAACAATGGGCAGCGACAGTGGTACAGATTTATGCGAACTTATAAATATACATATCATCAACAAATTAACAAATGTTATCAACAAAACATTTAAATTTTAGAACGTTCATGAATATTCATCAGGTGGTTAAAAGCTCAATCAAAACATTTGGAGGATGCAAAGTGCAATAATTCAAAGTCTGATAATTATATATTTGTCTTGAAGTTCTTCAGAAGACGACACGTCTCAGCTAAAAATAGGTTTGCCTCGAGTTTTTATTCGTTTTTGTTCGTATACTCCATATATATATATATATATATATATATAATAAATTCCGATGTTCAAATCAGTTGTATGGTAATTTCTACGAAAAAATCCTAAAAAGAAATCTCAAGTGTCATCAGCAACTCTTTATTATTACAAAAGCCAATTACAAAATAAAACCAAGATATTTTACCGGCGGAAGTTAAAAAAAATATATACATCACGGAAAAATTAAAGGGGTGGGATTAATCTATGTCTATTTTTAATTTTAGATTTTTGGAAAACCTTACTTTTAAACTGAGTCAAGAGTTGAAATTGGAAATTTAGCCTTGTCTGGCTCTAAGAAATGGAAAGGGGGAAGGATAAAGGAAAGAAAGAAGTAAAAGAGGTGGGAAGGGGTGGTTGACAGGGAAGTAAGCTAAGAAATGAAATGAGAGAAAAAGGAAAAAATTAATCTCCATAGAAACATTAACAAACGTGTTGACAAATAAATCATAGTGGTTTTTGGTTTAAATAAATAGGATGAAGAAAAAAAAATTGGTGGGGGGGGGAAACTTGACATAATTTAAATTTAAATATAAAACTAGATTTCAATTTTAAAAAAAGTTTATAGAAAATTAATAAAAATTTATAAAACATAGAATAAAATAAATATAAAAATAAAGATGAAAAATATGTTTACTAAAGGAATATATTAATATACACTTACACTCACACATACATACATACATACATACATACATACACATAAAAATATATACAAAATAACATACTACATAAACACACACATACAAAAGACTACATACATACACTTATATATACGCATACACATTCCTGAATATAAATTATTTTAAACAACTTAAAAAACTAAAGGATAATCGCAACATGAATTAAGTTCAATTCTAATTATATTTGAAAATTTTTAAGAAACTAATTAAAGGCGGATTGGTACGATAGGAACGAAAATGTTTTTTATCTTATTATATTTTATTAAATTTAATGTAAGGGTTCTGGTAAAAAATTAAAAAAATAAATAAAAATATAAAGGTGCAGGGAAAAAATATTTAAAGCTGCAAGAAAAATTGGGGGTAAAGTTAGTCTATGTATCCTTACTCGTTAAAAGTAGATATTAAAAGGAGAAAAGGAAGAAGAAAGAATCTATTAGGCTGGTATCAGTCATTGGTAGTGGGGTTCAAATTTACTAGTTAAAATTTAATTAATTAATCAATTAAAATTAAATTATTTCTCTAAAACTGAATTCAAAACTTAAATTTTAAACGTTCACAAATTTTGCCTTATGGCGACAGTTGTGAATGAATACTTTCCTTAAATTCAAGAGTAAGTGCTGATTAGGGTACTTTAATATTTGTATTTTTTCCTGTAAACACAGGCTGTATCTATCGTGAAAATTTCTCGGAATACGAGCTGAACCTATCAGTTTCCAATTAACTATAAGGTTCAGCCCTTCTTCCTTCATTTTCTAAAATCTTCGTGAAAGGGCTGTTTGTTATATCTGATTTGGGTTGAAAAAGAAATACCTGTGATATATATATATATATATATATATATATATATATATATAATGTGTGTGTGTGTACACATATAGCTTACATCCTCTCCCTCATGCTTTTCTACATCCACCCCACTCTCAGCAGTACTCTCTTACTGACATCCCCTGCAACCTCTCACTTTTCATAACATTCCTCCTATGTAACCCACTGCACAACAGTGGCAATAAAATGCCTTGCTTCGGGGCGACACGATTAAAAAAAAATATATGTACACACACACACACACACACATATATATATATATATACTAGCAGTATAGCCCTACGTTACTTGGGTGTATTGAAAGGTTTTAAACTAATTTCCTTTTCGTCTCCATCCTTTCCAAAACCTCGTCATTGATCATTTGCTCGATCCATAATATTCGCAGCATAATTTTGTAGAACCACATGGTCCTGGAGTTCAGACTCTTTGGACGTTGGCACGAAAGACTAAAAAGCAAAAGTTGTTTCCAGTTAAAGCGAAACTGTAGACTGAAAGAAAAATGAATGGATGTAAGTGAAGTTTTGATTTCCTAGTATCGATATCAAATAAGTTTTTTTTCGTCGTAAACTGAATTTTGAAGGCTAAATAAGTCCTCTGAGTAAATTGTATATGGCTGAGACTAAGAACTACAATTATACCTACTTAGAGCCAAACCCGATAAACAGACACACACACACACAAACGTCTTGTCTTATATATATATATATATATATATATATATATATAATATATATATTCACGTAATTGAACACGTAAGACAAGCGTACTAAACATTAGTCTGCGTCGAAGTAATACACGTGAGTAAATATAAGCATGTATGGATGTTTATATATATATATATATATATATATATATATATATATATATATACATCCATAAATGCCTATATTTACTCACATGTATTGTTACCTCGACGCGGACTAATGTTTAGCAAGCTTTTCTTAAGTGTTCAGTTACAACTGATTAGAGAGTTCGATCCTCACTAGTTGCCCCATAGTTTCGTACTTGAGCCACTATTATGCTACGCTTAATAAATCACTATATTTACTCACATGCTTTTAACTAAATAAATTCCAGTTCAGATCTATAACTGTTAAAACTTCAAAATCATTTTGTGGTCCTGAGCATGACGGTAAACTGCATCCAGCAGCAAGGTCTCTGATTGGGAGGTTGTGAGGAGCATAGAACCACCGCTTAACTGCTGTTATTCTCAGGTCCACCTTGACCCGGAGTGGTAGCACCTGTTAGGGTCCAAGCTATGGGCAAATAGTTAACCCCCAAACTGGGGTCAAAGCTCTATGAAAGTATAAAAATATACATTTTTAAAAAAAATATTATTACCATAATACATTTTGAAGGAAAATAATTATTCTCAGCAAATCATTTTGAATACAAAACTAGAAAACATTTTATGTTTTCTAAATTAAAAAAGAAAAACAAAATTTTCATTAAAATCTGACTGAATCAACCTTCTCACTAAAACCAAATATTAAAAAAATTATGACAACTCCCTCTTTTTGGCATTAAATAACCCACAGAGGTTGATATGCTGTTAAACAAAACTCAAACACAAAATCATTTTGTATGAGAGCTTTCAGCCACCATTAGTAATCATCAGTAATGACAGATTTTGAATAATTTCACTCGGCTTTTTTAAAAAACTTTGCAATATGAATTTAAATGTACTTCTATCAGATGTAAGTGACATCAATATATTTATAAAATTGAGATTCAAATGAATAAAGCTGTATGTTTATATAAGTAATTAAAATGTCAGTATACAACATCTTATTCGAAAATTGGAAAAAATAAAATTAAAAAACAGTCCTTGTCAGTTTCATTTCATCAAACTTGTTTAGATCAATAATTGCTGCTACACACACACACACACACACACACACATATATATATAAAGAATACCTAGAGATCCAAACAACCTACCTAGGTTTCACCTAAACGGATCATCAGGGAAAGCTGGGTTTTTTCTTTGGGCTACGTGTTGACTTAATATTAAATATTTTAATATTTAACACTTAATATTTTATATTAAAGATATCTTGTTAGATTATCCTCGCCGTTCACAGACTTGACATATATATATATATATATATATATATATATATAAGAAAAATTAAGACACACACGTTATCTCATGGTAAATCGGAAATATGGCCTATTTCAGGCGAACCATCGTCAGCTTCCGTCTTTATTTTACAAAAGATTTTACACGAATCAACCACTGTATGCACAGGATACTCTTTTGGATTTTTCTATACCCACACTGCATGCTGATATCTATCTATCTATCTATCTATCTATATATATATATATATATATATATAGATAGATAAAGAATACCTAGAGAGCCAAACAACCTACCTAGGTTTCACCTAAACGGATCGTCAGGGAGGGCTGGGTTTTTTCTTTTGGCTACGTTCTGACTCAGTCTGAGCTCTTTTCACTGATGTTCATGTACTAAGCTCTTTCTTTTTTAAAACCATTTTTCCCTTCTTCGTAGATACGTGGAAGGTTTTTCGACTCGAGTATAGTTATTATCTTTATATAATGTATGTGTTCTGAATTGCCATTATTTAAAATGTGATTATTGAAGTAACTACCTGTCCCAAGCAGATTAAATGAAATAGGTCTACAATAAAAGTTTTATTTATCAAAATGTAAACAAGATATACAAATAGATGTAGATTTTATAACCGATTTCATAAAGTTTCACAAATATTCAATATGCGCACCATCTGTAACACGACACCTATCAAGTTGTTAGTGCAGCTCTTGCCAAACACGTTGTAATATGTCTTGCGTAACATTTTTCAGCGTCTCGGCGATTCTTTGCTTAAGTTTCTCTAGGCTTGCAGGAAGAGGAAATATATAGATCTGTCCTTTCATATAGTATCATAAAAAATATCACAAGCTGTCTAGTCAGGTGAACGCGGTGGCCATTTCAACAGAACATTGTCATTGACACTGGTACGCAAGATCCATCTTCTTGGTGGATTCTTATTGAGATAAGTCAGCCCAGTCAACTTCGTTTTTACACATCTTGTTAAAATTTAAGATCGTTTGAACGAGAATTCGCTGCTATTAGACTGCAAAACGCTGTCAATTTGTTCGTGACACTCTGTGCTATATATATATATATATATATATATATATATATATATATATAATGACATATATATTGTGGCACTCTGTGATTTATGTATGTGTGTATACAGATATATATATATATATATATATATATATATATATATATATATATAAATGAATATATATTTGTTTTTCAAAAATAAAGTTTATTACCATCATTTTAACTACCCGATGAGACATTGTTCTTTCAATGTCGAAACAAAATGTTCAATTTTGTAGTAGATTATAATTTGTACATGTTCTAAAGTATAATTTATAATCAATATTCATTGCTTTATTTTTATATTGAACACTTTTAAATTAATGTTTTGAACGTTGCAAATATTTTCTTCGTTCCTTATTCATTTGGAGATATATATATAATCAAGGCTGAAGTAGGCTATGCGTTGATTGTGCCCTGGGTTCCAAGACACAGCGTGTTAAGAAATAAATGGCAACATAGCATTTTACCAATATTCTTATGTTTATGCTAGCACGAAGTCACAAGTCTTCGTGACCAAGGGCTTGAATGTACTGGTTTTGTTGATCCCTCCAGATTACGTGTTATCACCCAGAAACAAAGGTCTGATTAGTATAGTTGCAGTATAAATCACGGGTAGATTGTGTTGGTGTTGAGAAAAAAAACACATCTTTACCTGAGCGTACGTCTGCAACAGGAATTGGCTAGCAATCCTGGTAGACGGGTATACTCAGAAACGAGTACCCGAATATTGATACCACCAATTTTCTCTCTCTCGCTCGTTTTGATCTTTGTATAGTTGAATCTGGGTCTCATCCATTCACAGTTAGATTAACTAAATGCAGAGACAATTCTACTCCTGCAGCTTCTTTTCTCGCACTTCCCGCCTATGGAAGTCGCTTCCATATTCCTGCTTTCCTGATGGCTACAACCTCCAGGAATTTAAATGCAATGTCAATATTCATCTTTCAACCACTTGACTCTAGTACTTTCTTCACCACCCTGTATACCCTTTCCTTTCTCTCAACCTTTGCGACTGTCATCACACCTGTATTCCCATCCTTCTCTTGCTCCTTTCTAACTGGTTCATCTTTCTCTTCACTCTTTTCTACTTAATCTTTTTACTCTTATGTAGCCCCCTGCACATCAGTGGCGTTACCGCCTTGCTCGGGGTGATACAATTAAAAAAAAAAAAGAGAGCGAGAAGAAGATTCTATCCATGAGGGGCCATAACTCTTCCTATCATCATATGCACTAGACAAAGATTCTTAGAGAGATCAAACCTCTCACACGTACACATTCGTACACTATATATGCTACACACTTCCAAAAAATAAAAATTAAAGGATAACAATCACATAACCTATCTATCCCATTACCAGCACTCAACAAAGCTGCCATAATAATTAAAGTATGAGGCTCGTGGGTCTCCAACACCACCTTAATAAAACAACTTGAAAAAGATCTTATGACCAATCCAAGAACTGACCATAAATATATTTACAAGCAAAAACGAAAAGATACTACAGGTCAAGTTCATACTAGAACGCATGTATTTTCTCCTGATGATCGCCATGTAGACGAAACTAACCGAGAAAACTAATTCATAAAATGTGTGCGCGCGCGGGCGTTACTTGTTTTTTTTTTATTTTGTCGACTGGACAGTAAGCATAGTAGGTTTAATTAGGCACCATCTTTGAGAAAAAGAGAACCATGATGTAATTCACTCTGGCAGAAATTTGAAAACGGCATGCAGTACTACTTGACATTCGCGCTGAATGCCCAATACGAACATTTCAGAGGATTCGGAAAGCTCACTTATTGTTCTGATATGAAATGAACTCGAGAAATTATTGATGAAGGCCACAAACTCAACACAGAGGCCTATATCAAGTGTCTTGGGGAGGTAGTGCTGTTCTGGGTTAAAAGGGTGGCTGATGGAAAACCCTATATATAGAAACAGAACACTGCAACAAGCAGGAGAACCTCTGTGACTACATCACCCCTAACACCTGGTCGACTAACTCCCCAGGCTACCCTTCCTTGATTATTGTGTGTGGGGTACAGTTGAGAAAGTGACCAACAAAACCCATTGTGAGACCAAAGATGAACTGAAGGCAAAGATTATGGCAGCATTCAGCAACTTAAAAAAGGAGACCGTCCAGAGGCGAAGCAGGAGATTCCGAAGACGTCTGGAGACTTCGGTTGAATTTTACTGAATAAAATTACTCTGTAGTATTTCAAGATATCTTTTGTATAATGTTGGCGAATATATCTATTATAAAGAGATGGCAGTGTTAATTTATTTTTTCGTAATTTAGAAGACAATTTATCCATCGCAATCTCTCTCTCTCTCTCTATATATATATATATATATATATATATGTATAATCACACACACACACACACATATATATATATATATATATATATACGTGTGTGTGTATTGGACACAACCTTTCTCTCTCGCTCACACGAGCACCTACAGATATATATATATATATATATATATATATATATATGCTTCAACGCTGATATCTACATATAGAAAAGCCATTAAGTAATTCTGGTCCCAACTGAACTATAAAAGACGCACTCGATCGTGATGCGCTCCGAAAGGCTTTTCTGATTGATTCAGCTCGATTACTGATTGTAAACTTCTCCTGCCCCATTCCGAAAGGTATACTTTATATCGCTTTCTAATACCGCCCTTCTCACCCCCAATAAGTCCCTCTCGACCCGTTTGTCGAAGTCCCAAACGTCTAACTGCGGGCGAGGTCCCTAATTCACGACGACCCCTGCAGCATTTACCACATTAGCCGACTATAACATGATTGAAGATCTATTAGACGAATTATATGAGCATCACATACGTTACGAGGCTTGTAATATGATTGCACAGTAACTATAATTCTATTTTCCGCCCCGACTTCTAGTAAGGGAGATAACTCTTAAATGACCTAATTAGAATTTGTAACCGGAAGGGATGGACGAGAATGGGGGAAAGGTGTCTCCCACCAGAAGACAGCGTTTGCTATAGGCGCGGTACTTTTATATAAGAATGTTAACTTGGAGCAAGGCCAAGAGATTTGTAGTTTTTATTTTCCTCCAAGAGGAAACGGTAAATTTTTATAAAGGAAATGATAAGCTACATTGAATCTGATTTGCTAATTTAAACACAAGCATAATGAATTCTTTCCAATTCTTGAAAATTAAATCGTGTTTTATTCGATATATTGAATGTATTTTTTCACCTCCATCTGATCAGCAATAGTTTAAAAGCCAAAAACCTCAACACTGAAGGGTTAATTTCATGGATTTTTTATATTACAAAGAAAAAGCTCAGTAAAAATGTCTATGACTAATTAATTTTTGAAATAATCCCTTAACCAAATATTAAAACAAAAATATCAATCGACCGGTTTAGAAACCGGTCGATTGATATTTTTGTTTTAATATTTGGCATGACCGATAGTGATAAAATTGTTTTTACCGCTATATTAAAATTTTCTACCACCATATATATATATATATATATATAACGTAGAATACTTGGTATATAAGTCCAGTAAATTTCGATAGAGACGAACTCCAAAGAACTCAATGTTAAATTTATTTATTTCATTTAACAGAGTAATATAATTTAGAAAAAAATTTAGAAATTCTACAATTTCATGGGTAATGCGTATTTCACATCAAAAAGCTGCTCGTCAGACCCCAAAATATACAGCAGTTAAGTTTTTAATTGGTGTATATTTTGGGTCTGACGAGCACCTTTTTGCTGTGAAATACGTATTAGGCATGAAATTGTAGAATTTCTAAAGTTATATATATATATATATATATATATATATATATATATATATATATATATACCTTTCTTGTCGCAATACTTAACTTCACCATATTTCTTATGAATCATTTTATAAACCGTCTGAATAAATCCCACTGAAAAATAAAAAAAAAAACAATTTTTGAATTAATTTATTTTTATGACATGTTTTTTCAGGATGTTTTTGGTTATGGCTCTCCGCATTCCTTTTATTCTATTATCTGTAAATTACCATAAGTTCTTGAAGTTGTTTTCCGTTTGAAATTCAAAGTTTTCCTTCTCTTACACTGGTTACTAATCAAGGCTAGTGACTCCAGTCTACCATCTATTTAACTCCTTGATGGATGGAGAGGGAGTGAAGTTGAAATTACACGTTTAATCAGTGCGGTGACCTACTCGGCAGGAACTTGAATTCAGTTCGCAAATCACCCTTTTTGTGTCGATAATCATTACGATAATCACCCGGCAAAGACCATCTAGCAAATTATGTTATTGATGAAAAGGAAATTGATTTCTTTGATGAAATTAGGACTATATATCCTACGTACTGTAATGAAGCGTTTAAGTAATTATTAAACTTGATAGTCTGACACAGGGCACATAATGTGGATTTAAATTTACAACACAAAATTGTGCAACACTCGATTGTTAACCATTGTTTTACGTGTCCCAGAAACATCAGCTGCCTCTTCTTGATGTTAAGCATAAGTTTCTTTTTCGTTTGCACCCTGTCCAAAACTTTGTCGTTGCTCACATGTTCGGTCCATGGTATCCTCAGCATTCTTCTGTAGAACCACATTTCGATTGCTTCAAGTCTCTTCTTCATTTGTGAGGAGATTGTACAGCATTCATTTCATAAAATATTTTATCCCCTGAATCAATCTTGCATATATAAAAATCTACCTTTCGTCCATGCTGAGAATATTGCTACCACATATGAGCTGGTGTTCTCTCTCTCTCTCTCTCTCTCTCTATATATATATATATATATATATATATATCTTTCTCTCTCTTTCTCTCTCTGTCTATATATATATATATAGAGAGAGATCATTTATAAAATGCAAAGAAGAATCAGCAATATTATTGGTCCTGATCTGACATCTCGACTTCAGTTATTTTTCTCACCGCAATAAAGTTATCTCACTGTGCTTTTTCTATAAATACTTTCGGATGAGCTCTTCGTCGTCACACTTAGATTTCTTGAATTTAAATTTAGTTCCAGACTGGCGAATAAGTTTCACCAATTTACAGAAGTGTTGGCTAAATGTAACCATAAGCTTTATGCTAACAGTTTCTTTTCTCGCAACTTTCCCTTGTAGAACTCTCTTCTGGCTCCCTGCTTTCCAGCCATCGTTAATTTTCAAAAATTTAAATACAATGTCAATCGCTTTCTACTGTTCTATTGATTACTCTTTTTGTTCTTACTCCTAAGTAATGTTTGTCATTTCTAATTCTTCCACATCCGCTAAGCCCCTGTGTCTTGGGTGGCTTTACGATTTGCATGGGGCGAAATCGATTAAAAAAATGAAAAAAAAAATTGCAAAATTAAAAAAAGTGGAAGAGGATGTAAATGAGGTTATGAAGAAATGTGGGTGTAGTGTAACTGTTATTGGCATAGAAAAAGGAATCGGAATGCTAAATTCAAATTCCGGTCGAGGCCATTGTGTTCACTTTCGTATAAAAAACACTTGGAAAAGGTATGGATCCATATGAATCCCCCAACTAAGGATTAAATAATAGGACAGACTGAGTTCTTAAGTATTGGTAGGACAACCAGTGTTAGAAGAAAGACAATTCTAAATTCAGAACTCTCCAGTTAAATGAACCTCGACAGGCTGTTTTGGCCGACACTCAGTGTCTTCATGGTCTCAATGGATTACAGGACTCGTGCACGAAGGACGGCAATAAGGGAGTAGCGTAGCGGGGTAGTAAAAAGAAGAAAAAAAAATGAAAAGAAAACCAAATGACAGAAAAAAATATACAGAAATAGAGGAAGGAATGAAGACGAAAGAAAGAGAGGGGAAACTTTGCTTGTTGGATATCAAAGATAATGAGCGAAATTTTGACTGGCAAGTTTTTCCCTGAAGAATCGCGATAGCCGGAATGTTTTCTTTTATACGGATAGATAGAAGACGAAAAGTGTGACACTGAGATCTAAAGGTGAATCGGCATGGCCAAGAATGCATTCCAGAAACTTAGTAGAGTATTGAGAAATAGGAAAATGTCGCTAGAAACAAAGAAGCGACTATTGGATTTCTATGTGATGTCATTTCTTCAATATGGCAGTAAATGTTGGACAAACTTACCAATGATGAAGTAGACTTGAAGCAGCTGAAATGTGGTTCTACAGAAGGATGCTGAGGATACCATGTACTGAGCATGTCAACAATGTGGTTTTGGAGAGGATGGAAACGAAAAGGAAACTATTACTTAACATCAGGAAAAAAAACAGCTAAAAATCCTGAGATGTGTAATGAAGAAGGAGGGCTTGGAGAATCTGATACTTACAGGTCAGATAGAGGGAAAGAGAGACAGGGGAAAGCAACGCGGAAGATACTTGACAGGCTTGAGCAAGTCAATAGGAGAGCAGGTTTTCGGTGAGGTAACAGAAAAAAAAACCGAGCTAAGGGGCACAAGATTTAGAAAGATTTGGAGGGCCATGATCGGCTACGTCCTGAAGGGACACGGCACATAAAAAAGAAGAGCAAAAGAAAGACAATGAGAGGACGAGCAGAAACTTTGTGTATTTCTTTTCCCCTTTTTCCTCCCTCATAAAACTAATCGATGTGTGTAAAATATTTACGTAAAAATATGGATAAGGAAATAAGTTTGGCAAGCTGAAAGGAGAGAATGTGAACATATTGTAGGGGCCTTGGCTATGTTTACCAAATTGGCCTTGTGCCAAACACAATCGAAGTCCCCACAGTTTAAAATATCAGAAGGTTGGATGTTGGAATGTCGAAGAATAAAATATTTCGTTTTGTATGTTAAAGTAAATTTTATTAACTACACAATAACAAATATGTAAGAAGAAAATGTTCAAAGAGAAACATGTACGTAGTTAAATGTTCCAGATAAATAGTAGGAAGGAGTTAAACGAATTCAGCTTATAGGTGATAGTAGTAGAATGTTTGTATGTAGAAAGATTAAAAGGTTACTAATAAAATCTGTTACTTTCCTTTTTATGGCCAGCGAGAAAGTGAAAAGGAAGGTGAAGCAATAAAGGAAAATTGTACTTATCGGACTTTAGTTTTTAGGAGTCTTTGAAGTATCCTGTTGCTGTTGTTGTAGTTTCTTTCACGGCGGGTGAGTGAAGACGAAGAAAGGAAAATTGGAAGAAGAGGAAGAACGAATGTGTGACGCGACCTTTGTATGTCCGGGTTTGCTTGAAGTTTTTTTTGTTGCATTTTAGTGTGTCGTCTCTGTGCTGCTCCCATCTGACTGATTTTTGCCGATCATGTCACGTGGTCGGCTCGAAACCGCATACCCATTTTTTAGGTGTTAAGAAAAATTGACCGGGTCATAGATCAGTTTGCTATTTCCTATAAAATCAGAATCTAGAATCTTAGTTGTCACACCGACTTGAAGAAATTGCTTTGGTCTGTTCCCCCCCCACCACCACCACCACCAAATGGTTTCAATCGTTCTGATCCCATTTTGCGGGTGTGCAATTTTACTTTTTGCGTTTCAGTTAACTGTTGGATGATATAAGGATTTGTATCCTATAATATGCAAAGTGTGAGAGAAGACTAAATAATGGTTTAATCTTTGTCAGAATCCGGAGAATTTTTTTCGGGTTCACTTGTCTCTCTCAGCTTGTTCTCAGATGAATACTTCTAACCACGTCTTCCCTACCATTTCTGTCATCTATGACTCTAACCAATTCTACTTTTTTGATTCAGGTGTCATCTATAAGTTGATCGATAAGGATTTTTGCTGGTCTATTTTTTTGTTTTTTTACAGAATCTGAATTCCATAGTATATATAATTCGACATAAACTAAACAAGATTCACCTTTCACAAATTGTATCTTTAACCTCGCAAATATTTGTGATATTACAAATAATAATAAAAATACCCGTGCAGAATTTCACGTTTTTTTTCTTTTTTCTTTCCTTCTTCTATGAGCCATGTTCTTTTAAGACGTAGGCGTTCATAGCCTTCCACATCTTCCTATCCCTAGTGGGTCTTAGCACACTGCCTCTTGTTACCCCACCAAAACCCTGCTCTGCTATCCACCTGTTCAGTCCCTTCAAATATGTTATCCGCTGCTTTCCCCTGTCTACCTTTCCTTTTGTCTGACCTGTGAGTATCAGATTCTTCAAGCCTTTTTTCCTCATCACAAGTCCCAGGAACTTCAGCTGTCTTGTTCTGATGCTCAGTATTCATTTCCTTTTCGCTTCTATCCTTTTCAAAACCTTATCATTGCTCACATGCTCGATTCACGATATCCACAGCATCCTTCTGTATAATTACATTTCAGTTGCTTATGAATCTTAATTCTTAAGTTAATGATTGAATAAGTTCATGGTGAGTTCTACGACAGTAAAATATCTGTCTATACTTATGAGACAAGGTAGTATTTACATTATTTATATTGCATATAGACGTTGGTTAGTTCCCTTGACTTCACTCAAAGAATTGTGAGTTCAATACAAGGCTACGTTAAGTTAAAGGGAGATAACTGTATGGTTGCCAGAAGTGGCATCGCACTTGGAATGAGAATGATATATCCAAGTGATAGTAATAAAAGCTTCGGTTCGAAATTTCTAGTACCTGAAGAAGAATGGAGGGTACAAAGGCCGAAGCATCGTAAAAATGGCGATAAAGATGAAGACAGTGGTCCAAACAATATGGAGTAAAATATCCGTATAAATTCCCCTATTGCATTGTTATCTGAGCTTAACAACTTTAGCAAAATATAGAAAAATACAGTCATAAATGTGCGTTGTGGTGCAGTGGATATCGGCTCGGAACGAGAAATCGGGGAGCCAAGTTCGAATTCCAGCTGAATTCATGGCATTCACTTACGCGCAAATACCCTTGGGAAAGGTATTAATTTGTATATTCCTTCCAGTTATGGGTTAAATAACAGGACAAATTGGGTTCTATAGCATTGGTCGGCAACCAGTCTACCACAGAAAGCAATGGCAACCTACTGCGGGATAATCTTCTGTCCAGTCAGTCATGTCTCTTTCGAGACATGATCGCCCAAGCGTGTATCACGTATGGCACTTAACTGACTGACATTCATAAATGTGTATGCTGGTTGTTATTTAAAGGAGTAAAGGAGTAAAATTAAAGATTTGAAATTGACAGTGGTTTCCATTTCACTGAAACTGACGTGAAATACGTCTACCTTCACTTTCCTTCTCTCACGGAAACCAAGTCGCGTTTTTTATATGTCTTTTCCATTATTCCACGTATTCAAAACTGAATAATCAATTATTTATGGGCTATTGAGAAGGCATAACGTACGTACATGCTAAGTAATTAAGGTTCAAACAGAATTATAAAAGGTAAATAATAATAATAATAAATATTATTAGTATGCTTATCTCACAGTTTACTCGTTTTACTGATGGTGATAAGTTATCATTGCATTTTGGGCTGATATAGTTTTGGTGGAGCTACGATTAACAAAGTAGGTTTGTTATAGGATATAAATCATGTCATCCGACAGTTAACTAAAACACACAAAGTAAAATTACACACACAAAATCGGATCCAAACTACTAAAAGCATTTTGGAAAAACCCAGACCAAGGCAAATTTCACAAGTCAGCTTGAAAAGTAAAATTCTACATTCTGACTGGATAGAAAATAGAAAAATGAAAAAAACCGCTGGAGCCGGTCACATGACGATAATACACTATTTAGCCACGTTCCGTGGCCGGTTAAAATCACTCAGAATGGGAGTGGTATCTGAAAGCATCTCGTCACGATGTAAGGAAAAAAAATTTCAACCTGACTCGGTCACGTCTTGTTGACATACATTCATTCTACCTCTTCTTTTAATTTTCCTTTCTTTATTTTTACTCCAGGCCGCCAAAGAAAACAACAACAACAGGACACTCCAACTGTCTGCTATAAGTACAATTTCTTTATTTGTTTCACCTTCTTTCTCAACGAGTCGCCAACCTACCAAAAAAGTGAAAAAAAAAAACAACATAAGACTTTACATTCTGCTACTATCAGTATACGCCCCGGGACACTTTGCTATTTACTACTATCGACCATGAACTCCTAATTCCTGTAGGACATTTTGATACTTACATTTCCCTTTGAACAATTTTTAACTACATGCATTTTCTCTATGAACATTTTATTTTTATTTTTACAATTTTGTTATTCTGTTAATAAAAATTTGTTTAATTTATAAACAAAATATTTTCTCCTTTCACATTTCAATATCCAACATTCAAACTTCTGAGATATTTAAATTGTGGGGACTTCGGTCGTGTTTGGCACAAGGCCAAGTTGACAAGCATAGCCGAGGTTCCTACAGCGTTAGTTTTATTTAAAGGTTGTTGGTTATTTAAAACCTGCTCAGACGAACTCAAGTTCTATAAGTACTTTCCTGGTTTCTGCTCAGACGAACCCAAGTCACCGGTGCCTCCTCAACGGATGTTTACTCGTGCAACCATTCATAGTCAGGTTAGCCAAATGCAGACGACAATTCTACTCCTGCAGCTTCTTCTCTCGCACTTCCCGCCTGTGGAACTCGCTCCCATATTCTTGCTTTCCTGACGACTACAACCTCCAGAAGTTTAAATGCAATGTCAATACTCACGTACTAACCACTTGAATCTAGCCCTTTCCCCCACCCGTATATCCCTCCCTTTCTCTCCTCGCTTGAAACTGTCATCTCACCTGCATTCTCATCTTTCTATTGCTCTTTTCTAATTGATTTGTACTCCTCTTCTCTCTTCTAATTAATTTTCTTTCAGTTATGTAGCCCCCTGCACATCAGTGGCATTTCCGCCTTGCTCGGGGTGAAATGATTAAAAAAAAACAACATATTTTGATTTGTAAGGATATTTTTCAGTGAATAGCTCATTAACATTTTTCTATGAGAATGTTTTTTTTTTTAAATGTTCTAATATTTAATTGATGACTTGAAGGAGAAATCGCATCAGACTATTCACTAGTGTAAACAAAATGAACTGCACAAAATGTTCCAACTTCGTTATCTTGTGAAAGACTAAACTATGTTTAGTACCGTAATTATATATAAAACATATTCGTATATAACACTCTCACCTTCAAATTTGGGTTACAACTGAATTCATGGCATTCACTTACGCGCAAATACCCTTGGGAAGGTATTAATCCGTCTCTTCCCTCCAGTTATAAGTTAAATAATAGGATTGGGTTCTATAGCCTTGGCTGGCAACCAGTCTACCGCAGAAAGCAATGGCAACCTACTGCGGGATAATCTTCTGCCCAGTCAGTCATGTCTCTTTCGAGACATGATCGCCCAAGCGTGTATCGCGTATGGCACTTAACTGACTGATCAAGAGTGTAGGAATCAATACAAGAGTAACAATTTAAAAACAAATGAAAAATGACATAGATAAAATAATTATGTCCGAGGTGGGGTTACCATTCTTAGAAATGTGATTGTTCCTAAAGTAATCATAATGTCGATTCTAACACCAGAAAACTGCAACAATTGACACATTTTGTTCACCTGAAGCAGAACGTTGTACCAAATAAGGTGTCTAAAAACAAAAGACCCAATTTAGTATTTCATTTCTAAGATGAGTAATTGTCAATGTTCTTGCATTATTTCTAACTATTGTTCTCACCTTGACAGAGACGTTATTATAAGCATGACGTCTATAATAACGTCATTAGGACGGTGGCGTAGTAGATACAGTAGTTGGTTATACATGAGTTCAATCCTTGAATATGGTAGAAAAACCAAACAGAGACGAGCAATAACTGATATCATAGAAACAAAATATCACAATCAACGGAACCTATCATCTATATCACCCAATATTTGCGGACAATATTTTGAAATAATGCAAGAACACAACATTACAAGTAGAAAACCCAGTTCAGCAGTGATATTGCTTAAGACTTTGTTGGATCATTTCTCTTGTTCAAAGTTTTTTTTCTCGTAAATCGGCAAGAATATTTCTACTGCTTTTGTTACATATTATCTGAGCTAATTCATAATTTCGCGAAGAAGTATATTTTTATAAAACAGGAAAACAATTATGCAAACTGGCTAGCAAAAGAAAAATCCGTGCATGGAGTACTGCTGCCATTTATGGTCAGGTGCCCCTGTCGTTCTCCTCAGTGTTCTTGACAAGCTCCAAAGGAGAGTCTGTAATGTGATAGGTACTGATCTGGCGACTCGACTGCAGCCACTTTCCCGTCGTCGAAATGTGGCCTCCCTCTGTCTCTTCTATAAATACTTTCATGGCTTTTGCTCGGATGAGCTTAAGTCACTGATGCCTCCTCAACAGGTGTTTACCCGTGCAACTAGACTGGCAACTGGGTCCCACCCATTCACAGTCAGGTTAGCCAAACGCAGACGACAATTCTACTCCTGCAGCTTCCTCTCTCACACTTCCCGCCTGTGGAACTCACTCCCGTATTCTTGCTTTCCTGACGGCTACGACCTCCAGAAATTTAAAAGCAAAGTTAATACTCACCTACTAACCACTGGACTCTAGCTCTCTCCCCTCCCCTGTATAATCTTCACGTTCTCTCCGCCCATGTATCTGTCATTGCACCTGCTTTCTCAGCTTTCTATTGTTCCTTTCTAACTAGCTTGTACTCCTCACTCTTTTCTAATTAATCTTTTTACATTTGTGTAACCCCCTGCACATCAGTGGCATTTCTGCCTTGCTCGGGGTGAAATGATTAAACAAAAAAAAAAAAAAAAATTATTTGTCAAAGTCAAGAATGCGGGAAAAATTTCCCATGTCAGGAAAATATTTTATTGTTTCGAAACTAGCGTAGCCGAGGTCAGATAATGTGGTCATTGAAATTGGATAAACAATGTGCTAAAAGATGACGTATTCGCTTATATAGGAGACAGATTACGAGTAGTAGTCGTTGAGTCCGTGAACATTTGGGATCGGAATCCAGACTGAGAAATCAGTGCCATGCGTGATACACGCTTTGGGCAACCATGTCTCGAAAAATACATGACTGACTGGGCAAAAGATTATCCCGCAGTAGGTTACCATTGCTTTCTGCAGTAGATTTGTTGCCGACCAAGGCTATATAACCAAATCTGTCCTGTTATTTAACCTATAACCGGAGAGAAGAGATGGATTAATACCTTTTTCAAGGGTATTTGTGCGTAAGTGAATGCAAGGAATTCAACTGGAATTCGAACTCGTCACTCTGATTTGTCCTTCCGAGTCGATATCCACTGCACCACAACGCACATCCAGACTGAGAAAGACACACGGGAAAATCCGCGGACGAGCGCGGCCTCTGACCCCTCAATGAGTGTGTGCTGACACCTTCGAACCTACCCTCTACTCTCCGCCATGTCACCTGAAGAGCGAGTTAAATATATATTGCCTACATTTGTTCATATATACGTGTTACGGTCGTCATTTTATTAAGTGAGAATATCGTTATTTTATTAGCATGGAAAAGGCAAGCAATTTTATAAGAGAGAAGATAACAAGTTTCGGGACCCCGTCGTCGAATTATTAATCAACGTTCCATCGAAGAATATACAACATTTTTAAGGTGATAGCGCTACAGTTTGGCAGCATTGATTTGTAATTCACATCATGCACTTCGTTCTGCTTTCACAGAAAATGGCTAATTCTCTACTAGGATGTTCCAAGGAAAGGTCGAGGCAGAAAATAACGGATATAAACTATTAACTGCCTCAAAGAATATTATGGAAATCACCGATGTCTATGCAATATCCGACAAAACAAGATTCAAATAAATTTCACGAAAATAGGTCAAATCGCTGAAAAAACAGCATAGTATGAAGAAAAAAGGCCCCAAACTTAATAAAAACGAATCTTTTCCATCAAAATATTTATGCTGTTATTAAGAGGAAAAATCAAAGTATTTTTTTAATTATTTAGATTTTTTAAAATCCTTTCTAACGCGTTCGAAAGTTTGGTAAAAAGCTTATTTTTATTTTTTGTTGCGGGGAGCCAAATCGTTACGAATGTTTACAATGGAAAACGTAATATTACATCATTCACTTTTGTTCCGGTGACAAACACATTATTTTGGAAATTCTTGCAAAAATCAAATAATTTTCAGATGTTAATGAAACTTTCAGGCTTTATTCACAAATGAATGAAATTATTGTTGTAATCATTATTTAAAAAAAAAAATATTGGTAGAAATATATTTTCTTACATCTCTTATACTCCACCTTTACGTAAATTCATGAAATTTCACAAAATTCTGTAGGCAAAATTGGTTTTATTAGTGAGACGCAGAACTCATTGGGGAATGTAAATCATGTATTATTTTTTAAAACCATTTAGTCTCTTTTACTGAAAATCTGTTCCGAATAGTAAAATAAAAAAGGCAATAAAACTTTGAAATTAATTAGATAAGCTTTTAATTGCTTTAATAAATAATATAAATTTCAGACATCATATTTGAAAAGTTTTTTTGATTAAATATGAAATTTTAAAAGAATTGTTTTCATTTTGTTTTTTTAATCATACAAATTTATAAAGTTTGAAAAATATTTTAAAAATATATTACCAAGACTCGTAAATGTTAGATCGGTAGGTTATAAAGTGAAGGCGACATTTACTATTCGAAAAATTGTAAAGTTCAATACAGTTCATATAGCTATCACATTTTAAAAATAATTTCAATCTTTTTTTGTGTGTGTATTTGATTTTTTTTTTTTTGCTTTGTAATTCCCATGTGTACATTAAAAGGTCATGTATTTCACGGTTTCTTCCTCTTATTGAAGAAAAATATCGCACAATTATGTTACTTTTGATGGCCACACATTTATCTTATTTCGCATCTGTCGAGCTGTCAACACATTTCAAATACGGCGGACAGGTCAGTATGTTCAACTCTGAGATTAAGAAATAGTTTTATTCTAAATTTCATGCTATAAATAAGCAATACTTGTGAAAATTAGATTAATTTAACGCTGGATTTGATAATTTTCCAGAAATGTGTCACAGATGTATATTTTATTTTTGCAAGATTTTTTTTTTCTTTTTTTTGAGAATTAACTTTTGTTTACAAATGTGTCGATCGCTCTAAAATGGCCGAAACATTGAAAAATAAATAGAAAATCTAAAAAAAAAAAAAAAAAAAGATTCGTCAATATAATTTCTGTTTGAAATACACCGGGGTATTTTGCTTAATGGAAATAGTAAATTTAATCGTTGAGCTTTCAATTAAAATAAAAATAAAAGTTTCAAGAAAACTTTTTTATTATTAAATTATTATTATTTTATTTTTTATTATTTAAAAGTTAGTTATCGAAAATGAGTATCTTCCAAGGAAAGGTCTAGTCAGAAAATGAAGTATACAAACAAATTAACTACCCCAAAGAATGTTATGGAAACCACTGATAATTAGGAATTATCAGACAAAATAACATTCAAAATATACGCATTATGAAACAAATAAAGGTTTTCATTCATCTCGATTAATCTTTACTAACCCCCTTTTATTTTCCTATCAAATCGATTCGGTTAAAAATTACCTTAAAAATACTAGAAAGCACATCATTAATCAATGCAAACATAAGTATCTTAAGCATTTTAAATGTATCCTTAATGAAATACAAAAAAATTAGGGAGATTTGTTTCACATGTTGCACTTTAAGCATGGATATTTTGTTCAGGAATTAGAATTAAGAGTAAAAAATGAAATCAACTGGAATTTAACAACATATTTTTGTGCAAGAATATGAAACAAAGTTAAAGAAATTTTGAATTATTTTTTTTTTAATGCAGAGGAAACGAATGTAAGTTTTTCTTAGTCCTTGTAAAAAAAAAATGTTCGGTGCTTCACCTTTAGATTATTACTCACTACCATGAAAATTTATTGTGAGAATGTTATTTCATTTCGTGTGATGTTAGTCGTTTTGTGTCCAAGCCGCATTCACCCTGGTCGGGGTTGAGCCGGCCTTCTCCTAGATGGAGAAAGTTTCAATGGGATTTGTTTAAGGGCAGAGTCCCAAGTCCTGCCCTGTTATTTAAACCAGAACTGGAGTGAAGGGACAGATCAATACCTTTCCTAAGGGTACTAGTGCATAGGTGAATGCGGGGTGTTCAACTGGGGTTCGAACTCGGCTCACCGATTCCTCTTTCCAAGCCGACATCAATGCACATCCGTCAATAAACGCTTACAGCACCTGGTATTCCCAAGCGGTCACCCATCTAAATACTGACCAGGCTTAACGTTGCTTAACTTCGGTGATCGAGCGAGAACTGGTGTATTCAACGTGATAGGACCATAAGCAATAAGTCGTTTTACACTACGAATCAACTGGAGACATTTTTGTCATCACTATTCATTGTTTTAAAATTGAAAGTTTTTTTTAGTGATTCTGTAGACCCTGTGAGTATTTTTCTATTTTTAGTGTTCATAGAAAATGTTTGGTTTTGGAATTCGATAAAATTAGAGTACGACACTTATGTATTTAAAGTACCATATAATAGCTGTTTGTCCCGCCCTTCGTTAGTGTGCACGACCATTACGGCCTACCAATACCCCGTAAATAATAGACTATTCTGTTTTTATCGCATGGAAAGAAAAAAAATATCAAAGACGCTACTTGGTTTCAATGAGAAAATTAAAGGAAGAATGGGAGATAGAAATGTTTAACGTCTGTTTCAGTGAGATGGAAAAATTGTCAAATTTTAATCTTTTCATTTGTACCCACCTCTAAAAATAACGACTAGCATTGTATTTATGGTTGTTACTGCAATCTAAACTTATTTATAAATGGAACTTTGTGTGTGTATGTGTGTGTTTGTTACTATAGACTCCGAAACGGCTGAACCGATTTTCTTGAAAATTTACACAGTTGTACTATAAGCGTCTGTGAGTGTTCTTAACTAGGTTTTGTGTCGAGGTACCCCCGATAAATATCGATAATCGAAAAAGTCGGGTTATAAAAGGAGTGGTCCGTTTTTAATCAAATTCGATACACTCATAGACAAAGACATAAGAAATGATATTCAGAAGTTTCAAGGTTGCAGTTTTACAATAGTGCAGAAAATATATAATACATATATATAAAAGGTAAGATGTTTGTGTATGTGTGTCTGTTTATCTGCCTGTATGTCTGTATTATTTTTCCGCCCTTTTATTTTAGTTTTTGCTTCGGGTTTGGCTCTAAGTAGGTATAATTGTAGTTCTTAGTTTCAGCCATGATACCATTTACTCAGAGGACTTATTTAGCTTTCAAAATTCAGTTTATGACGAAAAAAACATATTTGATATCGATACCAGGAAATCAAAATTTGACTTACATCCATTCATTTTTCTTTCAGTCTACGGTTTCACTTTAACTGGAAACAACTATTGCTTTTTAGTCATTCGTGCCAACGTCCAAAGAGTCTGAGCTCCAGGACTATGGATTAGTTTTAAAGCTTTCATTACACCCGTGCAACGCCGGGCTATACTGCTAGTGTATGTGTGTGTATATATATATATATATATATATATATATATATATATATATAAAAATTAGATGCGATCGGTAAATTGTCACAATTATTTTATTATTTCAAATATTCTTTAAACTGAGTCTGAACTCCAGGACCATGGATTAATTTTAAAGCTTTCATTACACCCGAGCAATGCCGGTCTATACTGCTAGTATTTTGATAAAGTTGTTAAACTCAGATATTTAATAATGAGTTATGGGAATGTTTACGGATGTTTTATTTTCGTAGAACACACCATGATCTCACTCAATTATTAACTGAAGAATTAAGATCTATCATAAATTTCAAATCGGAAAACCATGACATTCTTCACGTGTTAAAACTTGTATATTCAAATAATGTAATGTCTTTTGGTTTTACATTTTATGTTAGCTCTACAAAAAAATTAGATGAAATGAAACTGAGTTAAACATATTTGGAAAAATAATTTCAGTTTTGAAAAAATGTTTCAGTTATGTATCGGCCATGCTAATTTTTTTAAAGTAAATCTTGTAATTTCGATTTTAGATCCAAAACTGCAACGGCACTTTATAATTTGCCTTAAAAATGGTGAAAATCGAACGAACACAATAAAACCTCAAAATAATGAAAAACTTAAGAAAGAAAAGCCCTAGTTTTAAAGAAGTCGACTATAGTCGGGATCATTGAGTGAATGCTAACGATCCTTTCCTTTGCTGCCGGGATACATTCAGTTTTAAATTAAAAGTTTTCCTTCTAGACCGGTTTGCATAGAAAGCTATAGAACCTAGTCTCTCCTACTATTTATCCAGAGCTGAGGGGAGAAGAGGAGTTGGATTCATACCTTTCCCAACGGTATTAGCAAGTAAGTGAACGTAATAAATTCGATTAGAATTCGAACTTGGCTCTCCGTCTTCTCAATCCGAACTGTCATCCATTACTCTACTGTGCCTCTTAATAAGCATCTAAACTTATTTATAAATGGAACTTTGTGTGTGTGTGTGTGTGTGTGTCCGTCACCTATAGACTCCGAAACGGCTGAACCGATTTTCTTGAAAATTTACACAGTTGTATAAGCGTCTGCGAGTGTTCTTAGCTAGGTTTTGTGTCGAGGTACCCCCGATAATTATCGAAAATCGCTAATCGAAAAAATTGGGTTATAGAAGGAGTGGTCTGATTTTAATCAAATTTGATACACTCATAGACAAAGACATAAACGATATTCAGAATGTTTCAAGGTTGTAGTTCTTACAATAGTGCAGAAAATCGATTATATATATATATATATATATATAGGGCGTGTGTGTCTGTTTCTCTGCCTGCATGTCTGTATTTTTTTCCGCCCTTTTATTCTAGTTTTTGTTTCGGGTTTGGCTCTAAGTAGGTATAATTGTAGTTTTTAGTCTCCCGTCGAATCCATTGTATTCACTTACGCGCAAAAACCCTTGGGAAAGGTATTAATCCGTCTCTTCCTTCCAGTTATGGGTTAAATAGCAGGACAGTTTGGGTTCTGTAGCCTTGGTCGGCAACCAGTCTACCGCAGAAAGCAATGGCAACCTACTGCGGGATAATCTTCTGCCCAGTCAGTCATGTCTCTTTCGAGACATGATCGCCCAAGCTTGTATCACGTATGGCACTTTAACTGACTGACTTCTGTATCTAAAAACAGTTGCTTAGAAATGCCTGAAAAGTTGTTTTCTTTATTTTTCTTTGCCAGTCACCAGTCTCTTCTGTTCTACTCACTGCATATTCGCACCCCTCATGTACAGCAGCCACCAAAAGATGCGATCTGTGTCCCGTGGTTCTTATTAGGCAAATTTGGATAAAAGATATCACCGTAAGGCAAAATGGGGGAAACGCTTTAACTTCCTGATGGTTGATGATTATATACCAAAGACCTGACATTATTAGAAAGAGACGTACTGAGAGAAATTGACGGTGGGGAGAATCTGCCTCACAACAAATTCTGATGTGAGGACAATCTTTCGATTAAGTTGGGTACATCCATGATTGATGTCTATGGGGATGATGGTGACAGGGATGACGCATGTGAAGGTGTTACTTTTTAACAATGGAGGAAAGAAAAAAAAGCAAGTGAAAAAGATGTATATTTACGAGCTGCTGTCTTGAAAGACAAGAAGGTATAATGAGTGAAGAAAAAGATAAAGTATGAAATGGAAAGAAGATAGAGGAAGAAGAATGAGAGCTAATAGAAAGGTGAAGGAAGGGAAGATATTAATTATGACGCTTAGCATCTAATCTGGTACAAGGCCACTATAGTGTGGCAAGAACTTGCTCATGATAGCTTTGACTCAGTCAGTTAAGTGCCATACGTGATACACGCTTGGGCAATCATGTCTCGAAAGAGACATGACTGACTGGGCAGAAGATTATTGCCATTGCTTTCTGTGGTAGACTGGTTGCCGACCAAGGCTATAGAACCCAATCTGTCCTGCTATTTAACCCATAACTGGAAGGAAGAGACGGATCAATACCTTTCCCAAGGGTATTTGCGCGTAAGTGAATACAATGGATTCGACGGGAATTCGAACTCGGCTCCCCGGTTTCTCGTTCCGAGCCGATATCCACTGTACCACAACGCACATCCTAGCTTAGACTACTTGCTCTAAAGTAGGCGTCTTTAGAAGAAGAAAATAATGAGAATGGAACGTGTTGACCTTTCCCATGACCTCAGATTGACATCCCAAGGGTTCATTCTTCATAGTATTTTTCTCATAACAGAGGCATTAATGTGGCAGTACCCATCTCCTCTCTAGGTAGCATGCAACAAGCTGTATTGTTCAAGTATGGGCAACATTTTTCGAACAGTGAGGAAGAGAGTACTGGATTGCTACGTGATGTCCGTCCTTCAATATGGCAGTGAATGATGGACAATACCATCTAAGATGAAGGAAAAAAACTTGAAGCAACTGAAATGTGGTTCTACAGAAGGATGCTGCTAATATCATGGATCGAGCATGTAAGCAATGATGAGGTCTTAGAAATGATGCAAACAAAAAGGAAATTAATACTGAGCATCAGGAAGAGACTGCTGAAGTTCCTGGGACAGGCAATGAGGAAGACGTGTCTGGAGAACCTGATACTAACAGGCCAGATAGAGGGAAAAAGAGACAGGGGAAAGCAAATGATAACATATTTGAAGGACCTAATCAGGTGGATGACAGAACGAGGATTGCACGGTGTAACAGGAGAAGGCGTGCTCAGAGCCACCAGGGATAGGGAAACGTGGAAAGCCATTATCGCCTACGTCCTGAAAGGACAGGGCACATAGAAGAAGAATAGCCAGAGCCAGTGCGCACTAACCTCCAACCGTTAACTGAAGATGTAGGCTGATTGGGGAGATGCTTTTTGGTCCTTACTATCCTATCAACATTTGCTATTTTTCAACCTACATTTATATTTTTCTGTGTGCCCTGTTCTTTCAGGGCGTAGGCGATTATGTCTTTTCACGTCTCCCTATCCCTGGTAGCTGTTAGTATGTTTCCTCCTGTTACACCTTGCAACCCCAGTTCCATCATCTACCTGATCAGGTCCTTCAAATATGTTATGCGCTGCATTCCTGTGTTTCTTTTTCTTTCTATCTGGTCTATCAGTATCAAGTTCTCTAAACCCTCCTTCCTCATTTTATGTCCCAGGAACTTCAGTTGTCTCTTCCTGATGCTCACTATTAATTTTCTTTTTGTTGCCATTTTTTCCAACACCTCTCCATTGCTTACATGCTCGGTCCACGATATCCGCAGCATCCTTCTGTAGAACCACATTTCCGTTGCTTCAAGTTTTTTCCTCATCTTCGATGATGTCGTCCAGCATTCACTACGTATTGAAGAACTAACATCACATAGCAATCCAATATTCTCTTCTTTGTTTCTAGTGAAATTTTCCTGTGTCTTAGTACTTTACTCCGGTTCTGAAACGCGTATTTCGCCATGCCAATTCGCCTTCGGATCTCTATGTCGCACTTTCCATCTCCTGTTAGAACACTTCCTAGGTATTCAAATTTTTGCATTTGCTTGATTCTAGTATCCCCGATCTCTATTTGGCATTTTGGGTGGCTCTACAAATTAAACTAAGTACAATTGACTATTAAAGGACTGTAGAAGCCTCGGTGATGTCTGGTAAATTGGCCTTGTGCCAAACACTTTTGAAGTCCCCACAATTTAAATATCTGAATATTGGATGTTGAAATGTGAAAGGATAAAATATTTCGTGTGTACATTAAAGTAAAGTTTTATTAATAGAATGACAAAAGCGTAAGTAAATAAATATAAGTGAAATTTTGTTAACTGAACACTAACATATTTGTGAGAAGAAAAATGTTCATTGAAAAATGCATGCAGCTTTGTAGTTAAAATTGTTCAAAGAGAAATGTAAGTATTTAAAATGTCCACAGAAGTTTTGAGTTCATGATAGTAGCAGGATGTAAAGTCTTCTTATTTTCCTTCCTCTTTTTGGTAGGAAGGCGACAGAGTGAGAGAGACGGTTAAACAAATAAAGAAATTGTACTTAACGCGTCCTGCTGTTGTTGCTGCTCTTTTTATCGGCGTGGACTGAAAACGAAGAAAAGAAAGTTGGAAGAAGAGGCCGAATAAAACTGTGACTCGCCCCTGCTCCCGGGTGGTGCGGAGTGAAATTTCTTTTGTTACATTGCCACAAGGTCTGTCAGCTAACCGCTCCCAATGCTGACTGTGACCAGTCGCTGAATATCCTTAAGTAGTTAATCTGATCATGTGACCAGCTTTAGCGAGTATTTTCACTTTAGGTATGAAAAAACGTTTGACAGACGTCACATATCAATTCTTCATTTACCATCCAATCAGGATCCAGGATTTTGCTTTTTGCACTGACTTGTGAATTTTTCTTTGTCTGGGATTTTCCAAAATGTTTTTAGTCAGTCGTTTGAATCCAATTTTACGGGCGTGCAATTTTACTTTGTGTATTTTAGTTAGTTGATGGATGATGTAGGATTTGTATCCTAGAGGATGAATATTTTTCGAGAATTTTGACCACTAGTCAAAGATGATCCGGCCTCCGATTACGCGGTAACTGGGTACAAAGCTAGTCTTTGCTGGTCTGTAATGGCTAGGAGATGGTTAATGTTTATTAAATTAGCCTTGTGTGAAACATAACCGAACTTCCTACAACTTAGGATTTATTAGGTCATCAGAAAGTTTGGATGTTGGAATGTGGAAGAATAAAGATATACCTTTTGTATGTTTAAATAGAAATGTATTAATAGAACAAATAACATGAATTGTAGGAGTTAAATGTTCAATGAGAAACAGTAGTAAGGAGTTAAGTGTATCAAGAGTTCGTAGTTTTAACTTGTGTGTATGTAAAGATAAACAGGATAGTAATGAAATCTTTATTTCTTTCCTTTTTATGGCTGGCAAAAAAGTGAAAAGGAGGGTAAAGCAATAAAAGAAATGGTACTTATTTGACTTTAATTCTTAGGAGCCAGTTGAAGTATCTTGTTGTTTCTTTGACGGCGTGTAAGTGGAGACGAAGAAAGGGAAATTGGAAGGAGAGGAAGAACGAATGTGTGTCGACGAGACATGACAGGGTCGACGTCTTAAAATTTCTTTTTGTTACATTTTATCGTGTCGTCTCTGTACTCCCATCTGACTGACTGCTTCGACTTTCTTTGTTTTTTATAGCCCTTTTAGTTTTTCACACTGGATTACTAACTTTTCTCAGTTTTGAAAATCGCTTCCTTTTATTGGTCAAAACCTTAATTTAACATCTGATCGCGAAATCCGGCTTCGTCTTTTTCTTTCAGTACGGGGTCAATTCTTTGTCTTATTCGGCAAAATCAGGATTTCACGCGTCATTGTGAATTTTTGTAAAAGTGAAGAAGAGAAGAGAGTTACTTTTAATTTCGCGTCCACTACAGGTCATAGCTTGTTAAAGCTGGTCGTTCCCCAGCCAAGCCTACATCTACCACCAGTTGGCGAGTTAGTAGTTTGCTGGGGGTGAAAAAGGACTACTTTAAATTTGACAAATATTGGTTCAGAACTTTTTGAGCTCTTGAGGTTTATTTGATTTGCATAATAACTTAAGACAGGGTGTAAATTACGGTTTTAAGGAAATGGAAGACTATTTCGACAAAGCGATATTTTATATTTTTGTTTTTATATATTATTACCGTTTCGCCTTATTTCAGATTTAGATAAGCGGAGAATCGCCTATCGTCTGTTTTACAAACCTCCCTGGTCTTTTGACCAAGAGTAGAGAGTTTTCCTTTGTTTCCTCTTTAGGAATGGGTTTCCGGTTCCCTCTAAAGTCTTCTTCAACGCTATAATTTTGACATCTTCACATAAACACTGAAACATTACTATTTATTTACCTCAAGTAGGAGTAGATAAGTTCGGCTCATTCTAAAGTCTTATTCTCCTTTATTCCCAGAATGCTCTTAGCATGAATTGATCACCATATATATCCCATACTTAATATTTCCTGTTTTCACTCTCGCGTGGTCATGTGTGACGTAATGAACTGTAGTGCGATATTCGCTTCCAGCGTCTTGTATGCACGAGTTTGTCATTGCTTGGAGATTTTCCATGTGAACAAAAACAGTCTGTCATTATGGTTTGTCTGTGAATTGTTAAACTATAGTGTAATTTGACATCTTTGAAAACGGATTATGTGAGCCGAATACTTAGATTGGATGATAAAAAAATTATGTATCAATATTGTAATTTTCTTTCTTCATTTAATGATAATGCTATTAAGCTTATCAGACAATATGAAAAAATCTACATAATATAGACAATTTTTGTCTATTTATTTTATTTAATGAAACATGCATATATATGTATATATATATGAAACAGTTTTGTTAAATTCAATCGACAAGTTAATAGCTTAATTTTTAATGTATTCTGATATTTTTTGAATAAGTAGTTGCACATCCGAATAAAAATAGCTGATAAACTGTCAAAAGTGCATATTTCTGTTCTGTTGTTTGTTCAAGTGCTTTTAAACTTATTAAGAATTGAATGTTTTCAATGCCGCAGAAAAAATTAATTGGCTACTTATTTTGGAATGGTACAATTCAAATTTCGTCTATGCATAATATAAGTGACGTCATATACAAAATGGTTTTAAAGAGACCGACTACTCTGGAAAATGATATCGTAAATATTAGGACCCTGAATAAGTCCTCGCTGATTTTTTATGAAAAGTAATATTTTATTTACAAAAATTAATAAGAAACATATCACTGAAAGTATTCATCGCTAGCTACGACTTTGCCTTATCTTTTTTGGCAGTATTTGAATTTCACATCTTTTGAGCCTAACCACGAGTCGACCCATTTTTTTTTTTTTTTTGCATTTTCACAAGAATGAAAGAGCTGCCCAGCCAAGACATGTAGCATCGATCGGAACAAGTGATAATCGGACGGGGCAATGTCTGATGAATACGGCGAGTGGTGTAGCACTTTCCATTTAAGCGTTTTTCAGTAGGTTTTTGCAACATTTGGCCTAGCGTTGTCATGTTGCAAAATCACTTCGTCGTGTCTCTGCTCATATAGTGGCCGTAATTTCTTCAATGCATCAATTGTAGTCGATATCGATCTCCCGTGAAGGTTTCGGTCGGTTTATGCAGCTCATAATAAATTTAACTCAGCTGATCCCACCAAATACAGAGCAAATACAGAGCAGAAACTTCGAACCATGTATATTCGGCTTTGCCGCTGATGTTGATACATAGCCGGGCTACCCCACAATCTTCTGGTTATCATAGTGTATCCACTTTTCATCGCCGGTCACGATACGATGCAAAATAACTTTCATTTACTGCCGTTGAAACAGCTGTTTACACGTGACAAGACGCCTCTCGGCTTCAACTCGTACGTTACCCAATACTCTTGTTTTCAAATAATTCCTAATGTTTTCAAACGTTTCGAAACTGTTGCGTGATCAATTCCAAATGATTCTGCAAGTTCAGCTTGCGCTTGACATGAGTCTTCACGAAGGAATGCCTCCAATTCTTCGTTTTCAATTTTTTTCGGTGCACCAGAGCGTTCTTTATTTTCAACATCAAAATCATTTTTTGAAGTATCTAAACCATTCTCTGCAATCCGCCGTAGGTCTCAACAAGAATTATGTGCGCTTCAGCTGCAGATTTCTTTTGAAATGTGCGTTGTGGTACAGTGGATATCGGCTCGGAACGAGAAACCGGGGAGCCGAGTTCGAATTCCAGCTGAATCCATTGTATTCACTTACGCGCAAATACCCTTGGGAAAGGTATTAATCCGTCTCTTCCTTCCAGTTATGGGTTAAATAGCAGGACAGATTGGATTCTATAGCCTTGGTCGGCAACCAGTCTACCGCAGAAAGCAATGGCAACCTACTGCGGGATAATCTTCTGCCCAGTCAGTCATGTCTCTTTCGAGACATGATCGCCCAAGCGTGTATCACGTATGGCACCTAAACTGACTGAGTGCAGTAAAATTGTCTGCAAATACACTTTTTTGGTACAAAATCTGACTTGTTTAACGCTATGAAAAACAGTTATTTATACTTCGGAGAAATGACATCCACTAAATATCAACCTTGCTTATAATACTTTCTTATGGAACACCATCTGTTGGAAAACAGCAAGAACTTATTCAAGATCCTATTCTTCTTCTTCTTCTTCTTATTATTATTATTGTTTTATACGGATAATAAATATTTTATATACGCTTTATAATACCGTCTCCTGTCTTGAAATATATTTTATTTGAACAATTTCGAAATGCTAACAAATAGAATAAACTGACAAATCTTATCGGTTCAATTTAAAGAAACTTGTTTGGATATATATATATATATATATATATATATATAGGAATCCGTCAAATTGATAAAGAATCAACAAAGAACACGTAACTCAATCCAATATATTTCACTTTTATTAAAGCTTTTTGAGAGATATATAAATATTATTACATACTTTACCGTCCCAAATATTCCTCACACATATATTAAAAGAATTATCTATTATCTTAAAACATAAAACACGTATCTTAAAACACACACACACACACATGAACTAACACTACCGTCCAACATACATCTAAATAGACAAGGGTTTCTTCTCAAACACACACTAGCACTATTATGTACTTTACAGTCCTAAATATTCTTCGAACCTGTGTTTAAAAATTATATGGTTTTATATGATTTTATATGATTATAAAAATTATATGGTTTTATATGATTTTATATGATTATAAAAATTATATGGTTTTATATGATTATAAAAATTATATGGTTTTAATACACGTGACACGTATCTGACTAATAAGAACAAACCGAAAATCTGTAGGTTTTCATTATTTTTCTCTCGATCTCTGAATAAGCTTTTATAAAAGTGAAACATGTTAGATTGAGATGAGTTTTCTATTTGTTCTTTCTTGATTTCATCATATATAACGTGTCTGAATAAACGTCCTGCTTTTTTTTTCTTCAATCGGCGGTTATTAAGATTCTCGAATGCACAGGCCGGTAGGTGTAATTTATACTATAAAAAAAATAAACGGATTCTTCTCAAACGCGCATATCCACTAAAAATATAACGTTTAAAGTAATAAGGAATAATGTAGGATTAAAAATCAAAATCCATCCAGTCCGATATCTACGCAGCGTTCATTCAGCAATGAATTAGAACACTCTCAGCTATTTGGCGTGTGTATAATGATAATGTGCACACTAAAAAGTCTGCCTCCTACCGAGCGCCTGTAGCTCAGAGGTAGAATCGCCGACTGACGCCAATTTGGTCAGGTTTCAATCCTGGGTAAAAGGCAATCGGCTGTCTAACCGTACTGATGAGCTGTGATACAGCGAAACAGATCTGTCTGCGGATGACTATATAGTGTTCTAGGAATAGAAAATGAAGGCAGAGGAACAGCTGAATTGAAACTCGTTTGTTATTGTGAAATTGCCATGACTTCTTGAGAATAGAGTGAAGTGTTTTCCTTTTGCCTTATCAATGGTTTTGATTTCAGTGTAGTTCTTCTTCTAAACTGGCAAACAAACAAGGCTACATAACCTATAGCTTGTGGAAGAGAGAGATTGACTCTTTCCCTTTTCAGGAGTATTAGTGTGAAATAAATAAAACAGACTAGACCAGAATGTGAACTCGGCTCGCAGATTCCACTTTTTCTATAACCGTTACGTGAAGCGTACAGCCGGTATTTTCTTTTCTATGAACGCGAATATAAACTAAATTATTCTAAATAATGGTATTTATTGTACATAAAAGTTTAAAGGTTACTCTTTTTAGACGATTCCAAAATAGAAAACTTCCTTTTGAACGAGTGTAATAATGAGGAACATCGCCTAACAGTCACATGGATTTGAACCTCAGACTATTTACTTACTTTTCCGGCAACCGAGTCAAATGAGAAACAGAAACGCTGAAATTACAAATGAGCCAGTTTGCAAAATAGACACTTGGTGGCGGGATGAAATGAGACGGGACAAGTTATGGTGGCCGGAAAGAGTCATATATTGGTTTGGAAAGAGTGGGTGAGTTCAGAAGAGCGATGAACAACGAAGAGAGGCAGAATGCCGGCCCTTACTTCCCCTAGTTCATGTCAACTTTGCTTTTTACTCTCAGTAAAATATCCCTTGCAGCTAATGAATGTACCTACAAAGAAATAAAAGCTGAAATCAGACACGAGAAAAAAATGCTTCATTGGAGCCGTTGACCATCGGTTCTCTTTCCTCCCCTCTCCGGAAGGCCCTCTTCTATGCCAAAGCAGCCACCGTGCTTCGGATGATGAAGTGCGATGTGCCTACAACGTTTTCTCCCCACCTTCAAAAAGACATATGTTCAGCACTGCCACCAATCTCCAACTCTGAGCCGTCCGTCGAATTGCCCATCCACCCACAGCCTGTTGGCAGACAAGACGAGAAGGCGTTCTTTCACGTAGCACACCAGCCAAGACATATATCTTCTCAGCTTTACTCTTTTCTTCTGAAGGCGAGGGAAAAATTTTCTGCCAAGCTAAGAAGAAAAAGAAGATAAAAATATGTTCTAAAGTACACAACAAGACAACAACAAAAATGTAGGAATTGAAGAATCAAGAAAGCTGTGATTAACTTAATAGGTTCGGAAGGTTGTCGTCACTTAGACGACAGCCATCGGTAAATGATGAGCGAATATGGACCCAAAGAATCGGATTTGGTTGAATAAAGATCTGTCAGTTCAGCTTGTAGATCTGAGGTACATATCTTTATCACCGAAAAGTTTCTTACAGCCTGAAACTGTGTGTACTTTTATATATATATATATATATATATA
>JBBBDQ010000640.1:0-52500 GCA_037127315.1 Ascarosepion bandense
CACATATTGGATTAAAAAACACCCAGAAATACTTCCTGCACGCTTCACAAAATAATTGATTATACAAAGTATAGAACTAATTTTAGACAACAATTCATTCCAATTTAACAACCAAAATTATATTCAAACAACAGGTACTGAGATGGAGACAAAAATAGCAACAACATATGCAACACTCACACTAACATATCTAGAAAAAATCCTACAAAACTAAATAGAACATAATTATGGGGAAGACATAAAACAGAATCCACTAAATCATGGAAAAGATATCTAGATGATTGTTTTCTCTTTTGGCGATCAACATGGGGAGACATAAATAAACTACACAATCGACTCCAAAACTTGCACCCCACAATTACGTTCACACTAGAATAAAGCTATAATAAATTTCCATTCCTAGAAATTCTCAAAAAAAAAAAAACAATTACATTATCACAGACATTTACCATAAACCCACAGACACCCAACAATACCTCTATTTCAAGAGTCACCACCCTAAAAGTTGTCTAAAATCCATCCCCTACTCCCTAGCATGATGAATTTGCACAATAGTAGTTAATGAAACCCTTATAAAATACGCCTAGAGGAACTAGGAAAAACACTACAAGTAAGAGGATACGCTATACCACTAATAAACGAGGGTTTTTAACTGGCAGAAGAAATACCATTTGAATCTCTTCGGAATCCTAAAAAACAAAAAAACAACATGGAAAAAAGAAAACATTCTCATATACATCTCCAGATTCAACAAAAGCAACCCAGAATTATTTACAAATATAAAAAGACACATAGAATTACTCAACAAAAATGAAAAAAATAAAGGAAATCTTAAAGACAACTAAAATAATTAAAAGGAAATATCAACCCAAAAATTAAAAAACGTACTAAACATACAACACAGGGGGTCATAGAATGAAACAAAAAAAGATGGGGGTATGCAATATAATAATAGAAGGAAACCACTTCATGTTCAAAAACACATCTACATTCAAAATAATAACAGATTTGAGCTGCAACACTAAAAACATAATTTATGCTCTAAAACATGGTGAATGCGCAAAAGTATATACAACACCTGAATAAAAGAGTAGCCCTGCACAAAAGTAACATTAAACTAGTCAATAACAAGAAAATTATACCTTTCCCAACACTTACACGAATGTAGTGGAGGTAAATTCAGAGTAATGCCTGTCTACAAAAATACAGATTATGACATGCTCATGATGCACGAAGAAAGATTTATAAAAAAATACAAGCCTTCCCTGAACAAAACAACATGAAAAACCTAAGATACACATACACACAGACACATTAAATTCAAATGCACTAAAAGAAATTTCACAAACCATTGCAAAAAACAGTATTCTAAAAATAAAAAGAACTACATGGCACATAGAATTGAATCAAAATTGCCAAAGAAAATTTTGAAGTATAAAGATGAAATAAAATTTTGCAAGTCAGTGTAAAAAATTTTTTCTGGCTAACAAAAGGTGAATGATTTCTAAAATGGAAGATATTTAACGAGAAAGCATGAAAAGAAAACAACTAACAAATACACATGCTCACCAACCTGCTCACCAACCATTCACTGACCACTTATCTATATATACACAATATTTTTGGGCATCAGAAAGACAAATGGATGTCAATATGTAAAGTCATAAGAATATTCACCTACAGAGAATCAACTTTTGACTCAAAACATGTATAGCAACACAAATACCATTATAGACACTTAATATATCATACAAAAAGCAAGCAATATTAATATTATTAATAATAATAACAACAATAAATCTACACTCTAAACACAATGTTTATGTTTTCTTTCACTTTATTTTCCATATCAATTTCTCTCATTGGAACAACTCCTAGTTCTGTTTCTAATATATATATATATATATATATATATGTGTATATTATATGGAATTAATATATTATATATATTAATTTCATGTAAAAAAATTCAAATTTTCTTAAAGCAGACTGCCATTTTGCAAATTTAACACTTGTTTCATCAGCAAGAACAAAACAACTTGACTTTTTTTATATGTGATAAATATTGGCTCTGTAAATAAATAAATTTAATTTCATTGAACCCTCTTGCTGAATAAGTGTTGATATTTATCATTAATAGGATCCTTTGAGATTTAGCTCAAAGCTGTTTTTTTTGTTTATGACTAATATATATATATTTATATATAACCCTATTTTAAGATGGCTTGTATTAATTTTAAGTGATTTTCATGATGAGAAGAGATTTCTCTAAAATTGGAGAATATAATTATTTTGTCAGGAAAAGTAGCCGAAATGTTAACAAGTAGAAAAACTCAGGTGTGGAGTATAATGAGTACAAAATTATTTTTAAGCAAATTTAACAAAGTGATTCTAGTCAAATATATGTCATTGGGTTTTGACAATGCGTCACCCTAGGTTGAAATGTGGCCTTGACAATTTCCTGTGTACCAGATTATGAGTACAGTTGATAATAGCAAGCAGACAAATAGTGGAAGAGTGTTTGAAATGGTTAAATATAATTGTTTTTATTTCAAGCTGTTAAGAGTTATACAATGAGGGAAATGGAAACCTCTTTTTCACCCCTTGTGTTTTTGTAATTATTTAATATATATATATATATATAATCTACACCATGTTATTGTGGTCTTGAATCTGGTCTCATCATCTACCAATCCCTCACCTGTCTAGAACAGCCTCGTCAAGTGGTAATAAGCGGTTCTGCTTTGGGCTAATCTGAGATCTACAACTCAGTGTGGGCAGAACTAGCCAAAGGTCAGAAAAGTTGATTGAATGCAGCCAGGGGTCATATATATATATATATATATATATATATATATATATATATATATTTCTAAGAAAAATTAAGACAGACATTATTTTATGGTAAATCAGAAGTATAGGCCTATTTCAGGTGAACCATCCATCTTTATTTCACAAAAGATTTCACACAAATTCATGTAAAATCCTTTGTAAAATAAAGACGGAAGCTGATGATGATTCACCTGAAATAGGCCTATACTTCCAATTTACCATGAAATAATGTGTCTATCTTAATTTTTCTTATATTTGCTCTATATGTATTTATATACATATATATTTAGAGTTCTCTTAGAGAGTTATCCTACCACTGTATGTACAGGATACTCCTTTGGATTCTTCTATACCCAAAACTGCATGCTGATATATTTATATATATATATATATATATATTGTTAAATATAAGAGAAAATGAATGTCTATCATATTTAATCAAGAGCCATTCTAAACATTGTATTTTGGCTTTAATTTCAGGTGAAAATAAAAATTCTCCAACATTTGGATTATTTTTTTAAGTTGGTTCTAAGCTTTTGGCTCACATGGGCCATCTTCAGAGAGGTTACAAGGATGTTAACATAAAAACATCCACCGTCAGTGATGATTTTATCTTGTGTTGACATAAAACTTTGCTAAGCAACGATAACAGTTACCAAAAATAGCAAGCACGGTTTATTAAATTTGTAATGCGTTTCTATAACGTCACACCGCGTGAGAGCTCGAAATGATAAAAGAACCATATATTTAAATACAATGTAACGTGTTATGAACAGATTTTAATGTGATTTTATTAAGTGTGGGTTGTTTGCATTTAATGAAGATGGCCTCCAATATCTGAAGGTTCTTTTTACTGTGTGTATGAGTGAGGATTATTATATATTTTTTTGGTTTGGCTGACTTCAACTAAGCTAGAATGCTGAAACTAATCCATCAGTATAACTGTTTAGAGAAGGGTTTTCCTAAAATGTAAATCCGCCAACCTCAAGATTATCTAGTTATCTCCTTTTAACTCAAGATATAGAAAGTGTTTTAATCACAAGATCATTCAGAGTAAATTTACATGTTATATTTTTAATTTTGGTGAAAGCATTTAGAGATATGCATTGTGTTGCAGTGGATATTGGCTCAGAATGCAAAATCAGAAATCCAAGTTCAAATTCTAGTTGAATTCGTTGCATTTACTTATGAGCAAATACCCTTCATAAAGGTATTAATATGTCTCTTCACCCTCCAGCTATAGGAAAAGTGTTTATAAATATATATTTTTTAATTTTAATGAATTCGTTGTAAAAAATTATAAGTATATATTATCCTATATTAAATTTTGTTTTTTTAATTTTTGTGTTTTCTACCAATTACTTTGTTTTTAATCATGTCACCTCTAGCAAGTTGGGAATGCCACTGTTATACAGAGGGTTACAGGGAGTGAAGATGAATTAAAAGAGAATGCCATTTACTTTGATGAAAATGGATAGAAAGTATTTTAATCACAAGATCATTCAGAGTAAATTTACATCCAGGTTCTTACAACATTTAACCTTTCTTAGCAGACCTTCTATAATCCCAATGTGGGTTATTTAATAGCAAAAGCAATAAAAACATAAACAAAAAGAAACTTGATAAAATTGGCTCGACTGTATGACCAAAACATATATAAAAAAAAAGAAATTTAAATTTTAAATTCTCAGCATTCACTCATCTTTATATACACGTATAGTCTCATCAACTTTAACTTCAATTTAATCCAATGAAGTCCTAAAGGATATAACACGTTGCATGAAAACATTTTCATATATAGTCTTAAAACTCCCACATGGCCTTGCCTCTTCACCCATGCATTTTTGCTTTTACAGGTTGTTCCTTTCCTCATAGCCGGATGTATCTGTCAATTACTTCTGCTGGTTCATCACCTTTCAATCAGGTTGTCACTATTGTTGACCTTATCTATGGCTCTATATATTTATCAATAACATCTGTCATTCAAGGTAATATATTTTATAATCATTTCACACCAAGCAAGGGAGTACTGCCACTGGTGCACAAGGGTTTACAGTGAAAAGTAGTGAAGAGAAAAAAGTTACTGGGGATGTTGAAGAACAGATAAGAGAAAGACGGAAGTCAAGGGGACAGAAGATGGCAATTGATGTTGCAATTAAACTTTTGAAAATTTTAGCTATCAGGGAAGCAAGTATAAAGAAGGGAGTTCCACAGGTGGAAAGTGTGAGAAAAGAAACTGAAAGAGTAGATGAAGCAGTTACATTTGCCTAGTTTCATGATAAAAGGGTGGGACCTAGTTGCCAATGTAGTAGCATGAGTAAATTCATGTGGGTGGGGCACCAGGTAATGACGCTCGTCAAGAGCAGAAACAGTGAAGATATTTGTAGAAAAGACAGAGAGAAGCCACATCCTGTTGGTGAGAAAGTGAGTGAAGTTAAGCTGCCAAATTAGGATTGATTGCACTGAAATCCACCTTTGGATTTTCTCAAGAATGCAGAGATGAATAGCAGAATCACCGACCAGATATGAAAACTGTTTTCAATGCACGGACGAATGGTAGATTTATAAATCTGCAAGATGAATTCTGAAGAAAAAACCTCTTAGCTTGGCACAGTGACTCAACTTTCTTAGTAGAAGATGTGGCTTGCAAAAGTCTACACCCACTTTGAAAATTTAAATATTTTGTATAATTTAACAAGTAACAACACATTTTTTCAATTCCAGTGATTATGAAATAATCAGCAGATCTATCACACATATTCAACACATTAATGAAAAGAAAAAGGTTCAAACTTATTAAAATAAATGAAATTTTTTCAGTTTTTTTAAATGCATCATTTTATTGCTTTTTTTTTTAGAAATGTATAAACTTAAATTGTTATAATTTATGGAAAAGAGGCTCGCAGGTCTTTCCCTACATGATTTTTATTTGTGGGGTGATATAAAATTTCTTTCACCTATGCCCTGCTACTCTGTCTATATCTGAGATATCAAACTGTTGAAGCTGTGAAGCCAATATCCACAGATCAATTGATTTGAGTATGGCAAGAACTAGATTATGATTTTAATGTTTGTTGCACAACATATTGCGCTCATGTTCAATGCATACAAGTTGAGCAAACCTTAAAAAATAAACTTTGAAACTTCTTTGTTTTTATAAATTTTTCAAAATCTGGTCTTTCCTTTTAAATAATCCTATATATATATATATATATATATACATATATATATATATAGTACTGTGCAAAAGTATTAGACAAGAACTATTTTATCTTTTATGTGGCATCAAAATAAAGTTTAAAATCACCCCTATCCTAACACTTTTGCACACTATCAGTAGTGTGCAAAAATATTAGGACAGTGGTGATTTTCCTAAAAAGCTCACTGAAATTTAAATACAAGGTGAAAAGCCAAGTAAATTGCTAATAAATATTGATTATTTAAAACTAGGTGTAAAAGAAATGTATTAAAAAGAAGTTATATTTAATTTGTCCTATTTTCTATTAAACAAGTTATTTTGAAACCACTCATTATTCTATTATCCTTGGACATGACTGAATTTTTTTTTATTCCCCACTCTCGAATTGATAAATCTAATGTTACTTTGCAAGACACACTTTGGGAACAAATACAAGCTGCTTGGCAGGAGATATCATTAGATACATTGAAGAAGCTTGTGATGTCAATGCCTGACAGAATGAAGGCTGTGATCAAAGCAAAAGGCTATTATACTAAATATCAAATTTATTTTGTAACAAGTATTTTTTTTTTTTGTTAAAGCATTTGTTGAGTAAATCAAATAAAATTATTTAATTAAATTTTATTTTCTGTCAATATGCCTCATAAAAGATAAAATAGTTCTTGTCCTAATACTGTTGCACAGTACTATATATATATATATGTGTGTGTGTGTGGGGGGGGGCTGTGCATACCTATAAATGACCAAATTCTCAAGATATGATCAGACATCTTAATGATTTTTAGAATGAATTCTTTGTTGAACCAGGAACTATTCACCACCCCTTGTATGTATACACACACAAGCATACCTGTGCATGGGTGTGACTTTGCATATATCTTGAAGAATGAATAGTCATACATGAATATATTGATAGTGTTGTGTTTGTATTATATTCCAATTAATTTAAATTCCCTTCAGTCGAGTGCCACCCTGTTTCTAAGTTCTTCTCAGGAGGTGCTAAGTTAGATTTTAAAAAGGAAAAAACAGAATCAAAAAACATTTTCTTATTTTTTATCACTGCTTCCTTCTCATGTGCCCGAAGTCAGTACTGACTCTGAACAACACAAGAAAATGATGTAATGGATTTTAGGAGAACTCTATTTTTAAAACATTTCTTTATTTTCATGTCTATTTTTTTGTTTACTATTTTGCTCATTTTTATCAGTCTGATAGGTTTTTAAATGAGTTGAATGTTTAAAAAAAGAGAGATACACACACACACACACACAAACATATATATATATATATATATATATATATAAATATATATATATATATATAATTTGGGTCTGACGAGCTGCAAAGACAGCAGCAGTGAAATATGTATTACCCATGAAATTGTAGAATATCGAAAGTTTTTTCTAAATTATATTACTCTGTTAAATGAAATAAATGAATATAACATTGAGTTCTTTTGAGTTCATCTCTATCGGAATTTAACTGACTAATATACCAAGTATTCTACATTTTATATATATATATATAATATTATGGAAAATCCTGAAGATCAGTGAAATGATTTTAACAACCAACATATTTAATTTATTTGTTTGAACATTAGTTTTAATCAATACTTGTATTTGAGTAAATATTCTGTTTTTAATCAGACAGTATATTTATATATTTATTTCTCCTGGCCTGATTATTTACAATAAATTTTGTTATGAAAATGTGTGTCATTGAGCAGGATTCAAAGCTGTGACCCCTATCAACATATTTCTTGACATTATGATACATTTTAGAGCAGAGATGGTTATTTGCATAGAATCAAAAATTGTATTATATAAGACTTGATTTGACTTCAAACTGTGGAATCATTTGTGGTTGAGTGGTATAAGATGCTCCAGATCAATTAGTGGCTTCCCCTATGTTGATAGGGGTTGCAGGTTTGAATCCTGTCGAATGACACACATTTTTGTAACAAAAGAAAGTTATTGTAAATAATCAGGCTGGTAGAAATAAATATATAAATATATTGTTTGATAAAAAACAGAATATCTACTCAAATATGAGTATCAATTAAAAATAATGTTCAAACAAATAAATTAAATATATGTATATATATAATTCAAAATAAAATAATGTTTAAACAAATAAATTAAATATGTCAGTTGTTAAAACAATTTTGTTCATTTTTGGGATATTCCGTAACATATATATATATATATATATGTACATATACATAATTTTATATATAAATATATATATATATATATAATCTAAAGGAAAAGCAGGAAGGTAAATCCCAAAAACCCAATCCTAATTAATATTAATTACATTAATATTAAAACTGATCAAGGTGGAGTGCTCAATGCAATTTATATTCAAATTTCAGAGCATATTATAAAATAAAACAAATTCCGATGTTCAAATTCGTTGAATGGCCATTTCAGAAATGCCAGACTTGAATGGCCATTTCAGAAATGGCCATTCAACGAATTTGAACATCAGAATTTGTTTTATTTTACATATATATATATATATATATATATATATATATATATATATATATATGCACACACACACACTTTTATATATTCATACATAGACACATATATATAGTTACATACATATTTAATTTATATGGGGAAGCAGATCATATATATATATATATATATATATATATATATATATATCAATTAATGGCTTTCCCTATGTTGTTAGGGGTCACAGGTTCGAATCCTGCCAGATGACACACATTTAACAAAATTTATTATAAATAATCAGGCTGGTAGAAATAAATATATAAATACACTGTTTGATTAAAAACAGAATATCTACTCAAATATGAGTATTGATTAAAAATAATGTTCAAACAAATAAATTAAATATATATATATATAATTCAAAATAAAATAATTTTGAAAGATTAAAAAGAGAAATATTATAGAAATATTGGTGAGAATTTACAGTTACATCTAAGAAGTGCAATTGGTGAGACCTCATTGCCAGCCTTGTTCTTTGCTTAAATTTGAAGTATCTAGGCACTGTAGCAAAGAGCTCATTCAAACAATTACTATGAAAAGTATTTATAGAAAAGGCAAATGAAAGCAAGCTTATGGTGGTGGGAAATTGACTGAAGCCAAGAGACCAGATTGTGACCAATAATATTGATTCTTTGGATTTTATCCAGGAGCTCAAGATAGATGGCAAAAGCTCCAGAGCATATGTGACAGCAATATTCTATACATTGAGTGAATGGCAGACTTGGAGATGTGTAAAATAGACAATGGAGAGGAAAACTGTCGAGCATGACACAGTGAATCAACTTTCCTTGCAGATGACCTAGGAATGGATTCAATATAGTCTTTCCACTTCCTGTCAGCCAAGAATGTTAGCCCAAGAAGGCACTGTGTGATAAGAAATTAAGAATTAAAATCAACTTTCTTCTTCACTTTTACAAAAATTCACAATGACGTGTGAAATCCTGGTTTTTCCCAAATAGAAAAAGGATTGACCAAGTGCTTAAAGAAAAGTCAAAACCGGATTTCGTGAGTAGAAATTTATTTTCTGACCAATGGAAGCAATTTACAAGAATTTTTAGTTAAGACTTTCGTGATCCAGTATAAAAAATCTAAATTACTATAAAAGGCTCTGGTCAGCATCAGTCAGACAGTCAGATGGAAGCAGCGAGACAAGCTACAATGTAATGAGAGAAACTTCAACCATGACCCAGACATTGTTCTTTTTCTCCTTCTTTCTCAAGTGCTGATTCCTTTTACTACTTGTTCTCTATCCAAAGACATTCCTACCAAACAAATGCTTATACATATATACATATACATGAACTCTTCCCAACCAATTACTACTAGGAACATTTTCTACAACTCTTGATAGCCTTAACTCATTATTTGTTTCTCATTGAACATTAACTGCTATGAATTCTTGTTATTCTTTCCTTTTAATAAATTTCTATTTTAGCATGAAAAATGTATGTTTTTATTCTTCTACTCTTTCACACTGATTCACACATTCCAACCTGCTGACAATCTTCTGATGAAAACCTTCTGATGATAATTGCAGATAAAACCTTCTGATGAATATTATATCAACATAAAATTTGTAAGCTGCGGGGAGTTTAGTTAAGTCTGACACAAGGCTAAACAAAAAAAACATTAACCAGCTCTCTACACTTCAAACAATAATGGTCAATGTTGGCTTGTGTCAGGGATATTTTCAACTGGAAATTATTATTTGAAGTGTAGAGAGCTGCAAATCAGTCTTCCTGGTATAAAACAATCTAAGTGAGGATTGAGACTTGAGTTCAACCTTCAACATGAAGAGGATCTGCAACATGCTGTCAGGAGGGCCTGCCGCATCCGCCACCCATACAACCATCTCCATCACCTTTACCAGAGAGGAGAAAAGGAATACGGAAAGAGAATGACAATCCTGATGGTCGGATGCAAGCAGATGGTGATCATATCATATATCTCATTTACCATTTACCTAGGCTGACTTTTGAGCATTGAATTGGATGAGTTTTAATATTAAAAATTAATGCCAGGAAGATATGGGTTAAATAGTGTTTTGTAGCTTAAAACATCTGTTCCATTTTCCATGGAAATATAAAAGTGGCATTATTTTGTGAGCTTCTCTTATATATTTCATTCTGTATAAAACTTTATTTTGAGTGGTGGTCACTGCTTATATTTGTGTGTGTGTGTGTGTGTGTGTAGAAGCACCTAGAGTTAGAAAACCATTTTAATGTCTGTCTCAAAGCCATCTTCTCATTATATTTCTCTTCATCTCTATACAATCCAATCATTTACCAAAGAAAATGAGACAAGAACCAGTGAAGTTCGTCACATTTTTACTTTTTGCGATTGGAGCAAATGTACGCATAACCACTTTCCGCAGTTGAGTGATTTTTCAATTTCAACCTTTCCATAAAACAAATTTGGCACTCAAAACTAACATGGTAGTCAAAGAAATCTTTTTTGCTTTACTTTTGGCTTTCTTTTCTGTCATTCTCCTTCATTATTCTCGTTTTTTTCTCTCTTTTTAATATCTTTCTCTTCTTTTTTCTTCTTTCTAACTTTATTCTCTTTATTCCACCCTCCACCCCCCACTTTCTTTTGGCTATCTTTTTCTTTTCTTCTTTTTGCCTTCTCCTTTATTCTCATTTGTTTCTTTTGAACATTTTTTTTGCTTTCTCTCTTTCTTTATTCTTTTTTATATAGAAATTCTTTACTTTTTCTTTCTTTCTTTTTCTTTATTCCCATCCTCTCTTTTTCCCATTTTTTCTTCTTTTGAACATCTTTTTCTTCTTTCCTTCCTTTATACTCATTCTTTTTGGTGCTTCTTCAAAATTATCTTCACCTATTACCACCATTGCTTCACTTTATCATGCTCTTTTTCTTATCCTCTTTTCTCTTCCACCCTATCTTACTTTACCACTTCATTCAATTTTTCTTTCTCCTTTCATTTCCTTTCTTCGTTCTTCTCCCCTTCCTTCCTTCCTTCCTTCCTTGCTTTTTCTTTCTTTTTCCTCCCTTCCCTTCCTTCTTTTTCCTCCCCTTCCTTCTTTCTTTCTCCTCCCCTTTCTTCCTTCTTTCTCCTCCCCTTCCTTCCTTCTTTCTCTTCCCCTTCTTTTTCTTTCTTTCTCCTCCCTTTCCTTCCATCCTTCTTTCTCCTCCCTTTCCTTCCATCCTTCTTTCTCCTCCCTTTTCTTCCTCCTTTCTCCTCCCTCTTTTTTTCAATTTCCATCTTCTTTCTAATCCCATTCTGCTTCATTTTCATTTATAGCTTCTTCTTTCTTTTCTTCTTCTTTCTTCTCTTTTTTATTTCTTTTCAATTTTTCTCCCATTTTCCAGGGCTATTATCATCTTCTGCTACAGTCTATGAATTTCTCTTGGTCACTTCATAGCCTCTGGGAAATTTTCTAATCTCTGAAAAGACAATTAGATTTTAAAATAACAGCAAATATACATGTATGCATACATACATACATACATATAAAAGTACATCTAAAAGATGTTAAGCATATGAATAAAGTCCTTTTTTAGGCAGAAATCTGTTGTCTAGAAACAGATCAAGGCTTCTTTGATTTGATGGAATATTAATTTAACGCTAAAATATTCTTGCAGATTTGGCTTTTTTTTTTATAAGAGATGGGAATGTAAAATTGCATTTTTATAAGGAAAAGACTGCAGATGTTGAAATTAAAATTTCTTTTATAACTTTATCATTTTTTTTCTTTCTTTAAAAAAACTTGTTTTCATCATTTTCACTGTGGCAAAGCTTCTCAACTTTTATAACTGACTTTGCTGTTCCTCTCAACAGGTAATTCTTATTTGCTTTGTTGATTATTCAAAGTAAAAGGCTGTTGGATTAACTAACAAAAGAACTGAAGAGAGAGAAGGAAATAAAACTAGAAAGGGAAAGAAATGATAACAAGAAAAAAGAAAAGAGAGGGACAAGAGGAAAGAAAAAGGGATAGAGAGAGAATAAAATAAATAGTGAAGGAATGTAAAAAAGTGAGAGAATGCAAATGGAAAAGTGGGAATGAGAAAGAAAGAGGAAATTGAAAAAGAAGGAAAAAATCTAGAAAAATAGAGTGAAACAATTTAAGAAAAAAAAGTGGAGGAAAAAGGATAATAATAGAAGAAAGAAAAATCAAATAAAGTAAGAGACAAAGAAAAGGAAAAAAGAAAAGGAAGAGAAAGAAAGAATTCAGAATAGAATAAAGAGAAAAAATAAAAATAAAAGGAAAAATACAAAAATAAAAATTGAGGATAGAATAAAGAGAAAAGAAAGAAAGAAAAATTAAGATTAGAAAAAAGCAAGAGAAATGAAAGAGAAAATGAAAAAGAGAAAGCAATCAAAATATAAAGAAGTAAATGAAAAAGAAGAGAGAAAAAGGATAAAAAAAGAAAGAAAGAAAAAGTGAGAAAAATTGAGAATATAATAAAGTAAAAGAAAATAATAGAGACACCTAACCACTCCTCCTCTTTACCTTCCCCTATGTAGCCCCATGTGCAATAGTGGCAGTGCTTGGGGTGAAATGATTAAAAAAAAAAAAAAAGAAAGAGAGAGTGAAAATGAGGGATGAAAAAAAATTGAAAGAAAGAGTGAGAAATTGAGAATATCAGAGATAAAAGTAAAGAGAATGAACAGAGAAGGTAAAAGTTTGAGAAAGAAAAAAGAGAGAGGAAAACAGAAAGCATAGAGAGAATGTGCAATTCTCAGTTTTTGTTAGTATATCAGGTTCTGTAAATGTCATCTTTTGTGTTGCTCTTGTTTGTTACTCTCCAATGAGCTGATGTACTACTCAGCCCAGAGATTGAACCCATGCCATCAAGGAAGCAGTTATCTATTTTATCCATTAAAAACAAAGATGCAAGTCAAGAAGAATGATTCTTACTAACAGAAAGGAAAGATGAAAAAAAGATAGTTTTATAATACAGGTTTGAGTTTAAGTTTTGTTTAATGGCATATCAACCTCTGAGTGTTATTTAATGCCCAAGAAGGTGGGAGGTTTTAAGGGTTTTTTTTTCATAGTGTTTTGACCCCAGTTTGGAGGCTATTTGCCCATAGCTGGGAACCTAACAGGCGCTACCACTCCAGGTCAGGGTGGACTTGGGAACAACAGCAATTAAGAGGTGGTTCCATGCTCCTTACAATCTCCCAGTCAGATGCCTTGCTGCTGGATGTGGTTTATCATCGTATCCAGGACTTTATGATACAGAGAAGTTGGAGTGAAAGATTGTTATCAAGAGATAGAAAAATTAGGGAGTTGAAAGATTAAGAGTAAAAGAACAGAATAAGGAAAAAAAAAAAGGAGGAAAAAAAGAATGCAATGGAAGAAAGAATGAAAGAAAGAAGATAGAGAAAAAGTACGGAGAATGGAGGTGAAAAGAAGAGGAAAAAGAAGTGGAAATTAGAAATGGGTAATTAAATACATGATTGGATGGGAAGAGTCAAGAAGAATAAATATTAACCAATGAATATTTTATACACCTGCTTCCCGCTATCATTATTTATGTTATAGGAAAAAAATAGATAAATTAAAATCTGCAAACTTCCATAACTTTGAAGGTTTAAGCAACTAAAAAAAAATGGCACAAGAAAAAGCAAATATTAATGATTTTTTGGTTGCTTCATTTTCTTCAATTCCTCATTTCTTTTAGGCTTTGTTGTTCTTTCCATTTCAAATAGCCTTTTGTTTACCTTTGAGTTTGACTGAAATGGTCCAGAATCAGTCACCAGGGACAAGGTAGGCATTGGAAGAATGTTGTCTTTGAAAAAACAAAATCCATATCAAGGGACTTTATAATTATTGGTAACAGAATAGCAGAGACTGATTTGGTATTATGACATCTAATCATTTTTCTATGTATCCCAAGCAAAACCTGAACTTATTTCATATGTATCTATAAGCCACTTTTTCTTTTCTTTTTTCTAAATACACACACATGTATACATCTTTATGCATTGTTATACATATAAACAGAACCAAAAAGATAAAAATATTTATATATATATATATATATATATATATATATATATAATATATGCGGATAGAGAAAGTGAGGATGCAGTTCAGTATATAATATAGAGATAGTAAAAAGATACAGTATATGTGGGTGTGTTTATTTATATAAATATGTATTTATATAATATGTGCACATGTACGTACATATATATATATATATATATATATATATATATATATATTTAGATATTTTTTTATTATGCGGGTTCTAAGCTTTCGGCTAACATGAGCCATCTTCAGAGAGGTTACAAGGACGTTAACATAAAGACATCAATCATCAAAGATGATATTACCTTCTGTTGACATAAAACATTGCTATGTGAAGATAACAATCACTGAATAGCAGACACAGGTCATAAATTAGTAATGTGGTTTTATAATGTCACCCCATGTGAGAGTCCGAAGTGTTAACAACAGAACCATATGTCTAAATGCAATGTATAATGTGTTGTGACTAGATTAAAAGGTGATTTTATTGAGTGTGGTTTGCTTTGATTTAATGTAGATGTCTCCAATATCTAAATGTTCTTTTTATTGTACATATGTGGGTATATTATTGTGTTATTGACTGAAATCTGTCTAGAATGGCTCATGTGTAAACATGATAGACATTCATTGTCTGTTATATTTAATATAATGAAATGATTTGTTTGAACATTAACAATATATGTTTAGATTATACATATAGAGATATATATACTGAAATGTCATACAAATGGCAACAAAAATTAGGACAATAGTCCGAATAATGTATATACTGCAAATACTACCTCATCTCAGAAATATAGACATATATATATATATATATATATATATATATATAAACATGTTACAGAAATTAATGAAGATTAATGAAACTTGGTTATAAACAACCGACAATTTGAAATGATTTGTTTGAACATTATTTTTTATCAATACTCATATTTAAGTAGATATTCTGTTTTTAATTAAACAGTATTATATATTTATATCTACTGGCCTGATTATTTACAATAAATTTTTATTATGAAAATGTGTGTCATTCGACAGGATTCAAACCTGTGATCCCTATGTGTGACATTCGACAGGATTCAAACCTGCGACCCCTATCCCAGGGGTCACAGGTTCGAATTCTGACGAATGACACTTTGTTGTTCCTTATACAACCTTTTGATATGATTTCAGATCAACCCAAGGTGCCATTTGTCTCTGCCCTTAGCGCTGGTCAGTTTCAGGTTTCTAATAGGAACATACCACTCTGTAGACTGAGTTCATTGTCATCAGACAAGTTCCAATCAAATAAGATAAAAAACATTCTTAAAACATCTTTATAGTGACACATTTCTTTGTCATTGTTTTATTCAGATATGAAACGTTTCTTGTGTCTTCCAGTGTCTAATCTCTATACAGTTAGGCATGTTACCTTTATGCTTCTTATTTTATGCTTGCATGATAATAAGGCATTAAGCAGATACAAAAATTTAAATACCTGGGAAGTGTTCTAACAGAAGACGGAAAGTGCGACACAGAGATCCGAAGGTAAATTGGCATGGTAAAGGAAGCATTCCAGAAGTTGAGTAAAGTATTAAGAAACAGGACAATTATGCTAGAAACAAAGAAGAGAGTACTGGATTGCTATGTGATGTCAGTTCTTCAATATGGCAGTGAATGCTGGACAATATCATCGAAGATGAAGGAAAAACTTGAAGCAACTGAAATGTGCTTCTACAGAAGGATGCTGCAAATATCATGGATCGAGCATGTGAGCAATGATGAGGTTTTGGAAAGGATGGAAATGAAAAGGAAATTAATACTGAGCATCAGGAAGAGACAGCTAAAGTTCCTAGGATATACAATGAGGAAGGAGAGCTTGGAGAATCTGATACTAACAGGCCAGATAGAGGGGGAAAAGAGACAGTGGAAAGCAGCAGATAACATATTTGAAGGACCTGATCAGGTAGATGATGGAATGAGGGTTGCGTGATATAACAGAAGAAAGCATGCTAAGAGCCACCAGGGATAGGGAGACGTGGAAAGCCATGATCACCAACTTCCTGAAAAGACAAGGCACATAGAATAAAAATAAATTCAATGGTAATTAATTGCTAACCTGATAAAAAGTGTTAATCATTCAAATCCTGCTGATTTTCTTTGGGGTCCTGATTGTATGAATTTATGTGTGCAAGTAGATTGGCACTTAGGTCCCACCAATTTACTGTTGAAATTGCTAAATACAATCTCCAGTTCTTCCCCAAAAGTTTCTCTCCTCACACTTCCTACCTGTAGAACTCCCTTCTGTTTACTTGCTTCCCTGATAACTACAAGCTTCAAAAAATTAAATGCAATGTCAATCATTATCTTTTACCTGCTTGAATCCCATTCATCTTTTGTCCTTTTTTTTCAATCCTCCATGTACTCAGTTTTCTCTTGAACTTTCACTCTTTGTAACCCCCTGTGTACTGGTGTCATTCCTGCCATGGTTGGGATGAAATGATTAAAAAGGTAGACACATGACCCAGTGCATAAAAGTGTTGGTTAAATCCAGTGACTTGACCTACAGAGTTGTGAGTTCAGTACCTGGCTATAGCAATGGTGAACAAATAGCTTAAAGATTTGAGTTAAAAGAAGATAACTACATAATATCCGGAAGTGGCATGGAACATGGAACTAGAATGATAAATCCTATTGATTGAAATAAAGGTTTTGTTTCAAATATCCAAGCATTTGAAGAAGGCAGGAAAGTACAATAGCCAAAACAAAACAATAAAGATGAGGACAACAGTCTGAACAATATAAATAACGTAAAAAATTATATATATTTCAATGCATAGGAAAATGATACATATATTTTTCATAGATTAAGAACAATCTTAAAGGTAAGTATGACAACGTGGAAAATGTTTTCATGCAACGTTTTATATCCTTTAGAACTTAGGAAAATGATACATATATTTTTCAGAGTTTAAGAACAATATTAAGGGTAAGTATGACATGGAAAATGTTTTCATGCAACGTGTTATATCCTTTAGGACTTCATTGGATTAAATTGAAATTAAAGTTGATGAGACTATACGTGTATATAAAGATGAGTGAATGCTGAGAATTGAAAATTTAAATTTCTTTTTTTTATATATGTTTTGGGCATACAGTCGAGCCAATTTTATCTAGTTTCTTTTTGTTTATGTTTTTATTGCTTTTGCTATTAAATATCCCACATTGGGATTATAAAAGGTCTGCCAAAAAAGGTTAAATGTTGTAAGAACCTGGATGTAAATGTACTCTGAATGATCTTGTGATTAAAACACTTTCTATCCATTTTCATCAAAGTAAATGGCATTCTCTTTTAATTCATCTTCACTCCCTGTAACCCTCTGTATAACAGTGGCATTCCCAACTTGCTAGGGGTGACATGATTAAAAACAAATTAATTTGTAGAAAACACAAAAATTAAAAAAACAAAATTTAATATAGGATAATATATACTTATAATTTTTACAACGAATTCATTAAAATTAAAAAATATATATTTATAAACACTTTTCCTATAGCTGGAGGGTGAAGAGACATATTAATACCTTTATGAAGGGTATTTGCTCATAAGTAAATGCAACGAATTCAACTAGAATTTGAACTTGGATTTCTGATTTTGCATTCTGAGCCAATATCCACTGCAACACAATGCATATCTCGAAATGCTTTCACCAAAATTAAAAATATAACAGTTGTTTCCCTCTGGGTCAGTCAAGTAGTTTCTGTTTTTGGTACCAGTTCTAATGACAAATGCACCATCTTTATTACTAATCATATATGGCATTTAAAATAAATTTGGGGTACACTAACATACCTTAGTTTTTGCCTGGAAATGGCAGCATACACAGTGGATTAATGAAAAATGTTGTTCTTCATAACAATATGAGGTCACATACAGCAAGAATAACACAGTAAAACCATTTAATAACTTGTTTAGTCTGTTGTTCACCTGACCTTGCACCAACTGAATATTATCTTTTTTGATTGCTGTATTATGGGAGAGAGCGATAGAAAACAGATTTATTCTCTCATTATGATTTTCCCCCATTATAGGCATTACTATATCTATGATATAATAACACCATTCTGTAATTCAAGATATATATCAAAATTTCCAATCATCACAATTTTAAAAGGAAACAGAAATACCTATACACATAGTCTGTTGCATAGCTATGTTTTTCACAAAAATGATTTTAAACATAGAATAATCTAAACTTATTTATAAATGGAACTTTGTATGTGTGTGTGTGTGTGTGTGTGTGTCCATCCATTACCTATAGACTTCAAAACGGCTGAACCGATTTTCTTGAAAATTTACACAGTTGCACTATAAGTGTCTGCGAGTGTTCTTAGCTAGGTTTTGTATCGAGGTACTCCTGATAAATATCGAAAATTGATAATCAAAAAAATCGGGTTATAGAAGGAGTGGTCTGATTTTAATCAAATTTGATACACTCATAGACAAAGACATAAGAAACAATATTCAGAAGTTTCAAGGTTGCAGTTATTACAATAGTGCAGAAAATCGATAATATATATATATATATATATATATATAAGGCAAGATGTTTGTGTGTGTGTCTGTTTATCTGCCTGTATGTCTATTTTTTCAGCCCTTTTATTTTAGTTTTTGCTTCGAGTTTGGCTCTTAGTAGGTATAATTGTAGTTCTTAGCCTCAGCCATGATACCATTTACTCAGAGGACTTATTTAGCCTTCAAAATTCAGTTTACAATGAAAAAACTTATTTGATATCGATACCAGGAAATCAAAATTTGACTTACATTCATTCATTTTTCTTTCAGTCTACGGTTTTGCTTTAACTGGAAACAACTATTGCTTTTTTGTTTCCAAGTAGGTTTTCATCCGTTTTTCAACATGTAATCTTCCATTTTCATGTTGCAAAATCACTTTGTTGTGTCACTGCTCAAACACCTCAATTGTCGTCAATAGCAATCTCCTGTAATGGTTTCAGTTTGTTTGAGAGGCTTATATTAAACTACACACAGTTGATCCCACGAAATGCAGAGTGGAAGATTCAAACCATGGATATTCGACTTTGTTGCCAATGTTGATGCATGGCTGGGCGTAGCCCATGATCTTCTACACTTAGGGTTATCATAGTGTATCCACTTTTCATCGCTGGTCATGATATGATACAAAAGAACTTTACTTTTCTGCCATTGAAGCAGCTGTTCACATGTAACATGATATCATTCAATATCTCACAGCTTCAACTCATAGGGCACTCAATGTCTTTGTTTTTGAATCATTTCTAATGCTTTCTAACATTTCAAAACTGTTGTGTGATCAAGTCCAAATGATTCTGCAAGTTTGGCTTGCACCTGTTGTGAGTCTTCATGAAGTAATGCCTTCAATTCTTTGTCTTCAAACTTTTTGTTGTACCAGAGCATTCTTTATTTTTGAAGTGTGTAAACTAATTTCTGCATGTTGTTTTGGACAGAACATGTATGCCATAAGTCTTAGAAGAATTCAGCTGCAGGTTTCTCTTGAATAATGTAGTGCAGTAAAATTCCCCAAATTGTACACTTTCTTTGGCACAAAATCTGACATGTTTAACACTATGAAAAATAAAGTTGTTGACACTTCAGTGAAAATGACATACACTGAATTTAAAGCTTGCTTAAGTATTTCCTTATTGATGCATTACAATCTAAAACTACACGCACACAGTTCTAGGAATGCCATCTGCTGGAAAAGAGTGAGAACTCATTCAATGTCTTAATATATGCTAGTTCTTTTTTTTATATAGTTGCTTATTATATATAATAAAGGAATTCAATTTCTCTCATCAAGTATCTTCTTCACAACAGGATTTTTCTTGTGGTCATCACTAGGGATCAAGTGCCAGCAATCTTTCAATCTCCGCTTCAGTATACTTATAGATTTTAGCAATTTTGTGGTCATTATCATCTAAATTCTTTTTTAGATTTATGGTTCTTTCACTCTCTTTACCTGCCTGAATCTTATTATAAAGAGATAGTGTCTTCAACTTAACTCTTACAAAATGGTCATCAATATTCAATTCATGAACCAGAATAATAAATTTTCTTTGTTAATATTCCATTGTTTATTTCATTATTTTAGGAAAATCTATGACAAAGTTGGAAAAGATTTTCATGAGATGCATTTTGTCTTTTAGAACTTCATCAGAATTATTTGACGTTTACTTGTTGTGAAAGGTGAACAGATTGCAGAATGTAAATGTGTAATGTTTTGCATGAAGATACTCCATTACAACCGCAACTTCTACTCCAACAGTTTCTTTCCTAGCACTTCCCGACTGTGGAATTCCCTTCCACATGATTACTTCCCTAACGGCTACAATCTCCAGGAGTTTAAATGTAAGGTCAATAGACACCTCCTAACACACTAACCTGCTCCCATTTTATCAAACTCTTCCCATCTGCCCAACCCTCATCCTCGGTATCTTTACTCATCTGTCACCTTCCTCCTGACATTCCCTATGTCTAACCACTCCTTCTCTTTACCTTCCCCTATGTAGCCCCATGTGCAATAGTGGCAGTGGAATGCCTTGCTTGGGGTGAGATGATTAAAAAAAAAAACTTATGGTGCAATATAATCACAAACAAAGAACTGTGCAAATAACAGAAACCCTGTCACTTGAAGCCTTTCAATATCCACAGCAATTGAAATAGATAGCACATGCTCTTGTCAAAAAAATAATAACAGAATTGAGATACGGACATTCCACACTACATCAAACGAAAGGTTAGGTCGGAAACCTCAATCATTACTGGAACAGGTGATAACAGTAAATTTGAGAAACCTATTTTACTAAAAAAGTTCTTGTCACAGAAAAACTTTTATAAATTTCAATCAAAAGTAGTCAATGAATGCTAAATGTTTCCTTATAAGGAAGCAGCAAATATCACCATTACCATATCTTGGAAGTGATCTGTAACACTCAAAAAATATATTGTTCAATAACTTCAAATAATTCTAAGCATTTATCTTGACACCATCACCAAATTTTAAGGACCCTATAAAATTTATACCAATTATGATAGCCCTAATCATATCTCCATATAGCCACTATTGGCTTCTAAATTGTATGAGTTTATTACTTTTATTATAAACTCAAATCACTAGACAATCAGACCCATCCAGTATAACTCTACATTCATCCCTAAAATTTACTCTAGAGAAGTCAGACTTCATGTACTATTTTATATATTTAAAAAATTACTGATGTCCAGATGTAATCATACATATAGATACATATTAGGATCATACAAACCTAGATGAAAGTGTTTTAAGATCCTTAAGTAACTACTCCCTAATTTTGAAAAGTTTTAGTTGTTTGAAATTTCCAGTCGTGCCTTCATAAAAATTCTTGTTAGCACATTTGAAAAATGTTGGAAAATCAGTTATTATAAATCACCTGAAAATACTGAATGGTTGAAATCTAGTTTGTGGAAATAACTCATTTCCAAATGAAAAATATTCAAAAGCTCTATAATATAATTGTATTGAACACTTTTTAATGCAACTAAGTACTAGTATTTTTGTTTTTTTTTAATCATCTCACCCCAAGCAAGGTATTCCACTGCCACTATTGCGCATGGGGCTATATAGGGGAAGGTAAAGAGAAGGAGTAGTTAGACATAGGGAATGTCAGGAGGAAGGTGACAGATGAATAAGAATAGCGAGGATGAGGGTTAGGCAGATGGGAAGAGTGCTTGATAGAATGGGAGCAGGTTAGTGTGTTAGGAGGTGTCTATTGACCTTACATTTAAACTCCTGGAGATTGTAGCCGTCGGGGAAGCAATCGTTTGGAAGAGAATTCCACAGTCGGGAAGTGCGAGGAAAGAAACTGTTGGAGTAGAAGTTGCGGTTGCATTTTATCGGTTTCACTGTAAAAGAGTGGGATCTAGTTGCTAATCTAGTATCTCGTGCAAATTCGTATTTAGGGGGCACCAGTGATCTAAGTTCATCGGAGCAGAAGCCGTGAAAGTATTTATAGAAAATTTAATTTAGTTTAATTTAATCATGACCAAAAACTAATTATATATAAATATACAAATAATGTGTAGAAGTTTGTCACTTAAATGAATAGAGTCATGCCGATTTCAAAGTTTTGTGATGGTACCATTATGATGTCCTCACTCCTCAGGGCTTTTTTTTCAATCAGCAGATTGAAAAAAGTCCTGAGGTATGAGGATATATACACATCATGTTCTCATCATATCTATCTCAATCTGTCAAAGATTTTTCACGACAGAGACTATCTTGCACATTTACAAGACTACCATTTGCCTGTGCATTAAAAAAATATTGCAGTATCTGGTCTGGTGCTCCTGCTATTCATCTTGAGATTCTTGACAAAATCCAAAGAACGATCTGTAATGTAATCGATCCTGACTTAATATCTCAACTTCAGTCACTTTCTCAATGATGTGGTGTGGCTTCCCTTTGCCTTTTGTACATATATTTTCATGGCATTTATGAAAGAAAATACCCTAACAAGTGACAAGAAAATGACTATGACAAATAACGTTTGTTAAAACAGATATGTGTAAACCCATATAAAAAATTCACAACAGTATAAAAAGGCAAAATTTGGAAAAATAAACAGTAAAATGGAAAACCTCTGATGAATAAATGGAAAATCTACCAATGAAAATTTTGAATCAGGATGTTGAAAGTAACATTAATCAGCTTAGTAACAATCTTGTTCTCATATTACTTCTATATTTTTATTTATATATGTATGTATATCTGTCTAAACTTATTTATAAATGGAACTTTGTCTGTGTGTGTGTCTGTGTCCATTACCTATAGACTTCAAAACGGCTGAATCAATTTTCTTGAAAATTTACACAGTTGTATTATAAGCGTCTGCGAGTGTTCTTAGCTAGGTTTTGTATCAAGGTATCACCGATAAATATCAAAAATTGATAATCGAAAAAATTGGGTTATAGAAGGAGTGGTCCAATTTCAATCAAGTTTGATACACTCATAGTCAAAGACATAAGATATGATATTCAGAAATTTCAAGGTTGCAGTTCTAACAACAGTGCATAAAATTGATAATATATATATATATATATATATATAAGGCATGATGTTTGGGTGTGTGTCTGTTTATCTGTCTGTATGTCCTTTATACAAATCCACAATTTTTATCCGGTTCTCACCAAACTTCACACAAATATTCTTTGGAGGCTGAGTCTGAGCTCCAGGACCATGGATTAGTTTTAAAGCTTTCATTACCCCCGAGCAACGCTGGGCTATACTGCTAGTATATATATATATATATATATATATATATATATATATATATATATTAGGTGCGATTGGTAAATTGTCGCAATTATTTTATTGTTTCAAATATTCTTTAGGCTGAGTCTGAGCTCCAGGACCATGGATTAGTTTTAAAGCTTTCATTACCCCCGAGCAACACTGGGCTATACTGCTAGTATATATATAATTGACAAGTTCTTACTTTTATTTGAGAAGAACATAGAACAAAAGATAATATAATGAATGTGTATTCCCTTCAGTTTTTTCTTCTGCTTTTGTGATATTTCCTCCAAGTTTCTTTTATTCTTCTTCTTCGTTGCATTATTATTATCATCATTATTATTATTATTATTTATAATTATTCTTCCCTCCCTAATTCTGACTCTGCCACCCAGCTGCTATTTTTTTTTTTTTGTTTAAGCAAAATGAAGAATTTTTTTTCCAGAAGTAATTGTCCCAGCATGCCCCAATCTCCAAACCTAAAATCCTCTATCTTTCCATAAATTACAAAAAATAAGTACTTTTTCTCACTTCTTGACAACAACCAAATTGCATCTTGCTTAGCATGACCCCTACCACTGAAAAAAATTATAGGGGCTATAATATCAGAAAAAAAAATAAAAGAATGAATATAAAAACAGAGAAAATATTCAATTAGGTATCATTTGATGGGTATTTTTCCTTTTCAGCAATTAGACTGTGAAAATTTAGTTAATACTATTTAGTTTCATCAGAGAAGGAAGGTGTGTTTGTATTTGTGTGTGCATGCATACTTGTGGTTGAGTGTGTGTACATGTGTGTGCATGTGTGTATGTAAGCGTAAGACTGAATCAGAAAGAGAATAGATATGTACTAATATGCATGCATATATACACACACACCACCAGCCATAAATATTAGGCCACCCCAGTGTTTTAAAAAATGATGTATTTCATGCTATTTTTTTAATATTTATTGCCAAGTGAATAATTATAAATGAACATAAAGTAGTTCTTTTGTTAATACTGCACAGAAACATGTGCATCAAATGAATTTGTAAATGTTTAATAATTACCTATGTTGCAGTTTCATCAATGAAAAAATGAAGAAAATTTAGGGTGATTCGGACAAGTTCATCTTTGCTTCAATGCCTTGTAAAATTTTGCAAAGTAATAATAACAAAAAAAACATTCTATTTTCATTTGGAATTATCCACTTAAAAATAGTATGGAATACATCATTTCTTTTAAAAAACTAGGGTGTCCTAATAATTATGGCCGGTAATGTATATATAAGAGTACAAAGCGTTTGTCACTTTAATTTATCAATACTCTATCTCCACCTCAATATCAAGCACTTTACAATAAAAAAAACATGCCTGCCAAAACATATTTTGACAGTAAAACCACTGAAAAAACAACAACCTTGGTGCTAAACATTATCCAATTAAACACTCTGTGTGTGTGTGTGTGTGTGTATATATATATATATATATATATATATATATATATATTACTTTAAAAACAAGGAGTTTATTAACAGTCACAAATGCACTTTCATCCAACATCTCATCAGGAGAAAATTGTTGAAATTATAAATCTAATAAAATAAAATTTTGATTTATAATTCCAATGATTTTCTCCTGATGAGATGTTGGACAAAAGACTGTTAATAAATTCCTTGTTTTTAAAGTAGTATGCAAATTTTGTACCTCCAAACATTTCTTTTTATATATATTTATAGGTATAGATATAAGTATATATATGTGTATACATGCAGTTACACATAAATATATAAATATTAATTAGGTGCTAATAGATCAGTGCTCAATGTCATAATATAACAGAGCAATGTCATAATATAACATAATATAACATAATATAACAGAGCAATGTCATAATATAACATAATATAACATAATATAACAGAGCAATGTCATAATATAACATAATATAACATAATATAACAGAGCAATGTCATAATATAACATAATATAACATAATATAACAGAGCAATGTCATAATATAACATAATATAACATAATATAACAGAGCAATGTCATAATATAACATAATATAACATAATATAACAGAGCAATGTCATAATATAACATAATATAACATAATATAACAGAGCAATGTCATAATATAACATAATATAACATAATATAACAGAGCAATGTCATAATATAACATAATATAACATAATATAACAGAGCAATGTCATAATATAACAGAGCAAAACATATATATTAATAAATATATACATTATATTACGTCTTAGGCATAACTTGAAGTTATATGTCTAAAATGTAGGATAATATGCATATTTATTAATACACACACACACACACACACACACATATATATATATATATAGATAAAGATATACTCACACAAATGCACATATATATAAATATATTAATTTATATATATATTGCAGTGAGCAGATCTTTTTAACTCACAAAATGATTCATATAGTGCAGCTAATTAACCCTTATTTATTATTTATATATATGTATATATATATATATAGTCATCCGCAGACAGATCTGTTTTGCTGTATCACAGCTCGTCAGTACAGTTAGACTCCGATTGCTTTTAACCCAGGATTGAAACCCGAGTGAATTGGCGTCAGTTGGCGATTCTACCTCTGGGCTATGGGCGTTCGGTAGAAGAAGGCAGACTTTTAGCATATTCTAAAAAAAGACTTCCATAAAATAAAACAAAAAAATATTCAATATATATATATATATGTATATATATACTATTATATTCCCGTTTGTATATATGATATATAATATAGTATATTCCTATACTTACCTATATATGTTTCCAAATGTGTGTGTGTGTGTGTGCCTCTTTCTCTCTCTCATACATAACTAAATCTCTCTAAATGCAGTTCCATTGTTTCAGGGTTTTTGTGATTTGTTTGCAGATAAAGTTGAATAAACAAATGAATGAATTAAAATTTTTTGTTTTATTTTATGGAAGTCAATTATTTTGACTAATTTTTTACAGAGTTTGTGGAATGCGTCATAATGCTTGAGTTTTTTAAAAGTATTTAAGAAGTTAATGAAAAAATAAAATATGTATTACTGGAAATTCTAGGAGGTAGTAAATTGTAAAAAAACATATGAGAAAATAAAGTATTTCATAGGAGAAAAAAAAGAAAGAAAGAAAGACAAGAGACCAAGTTTGAAGACAAAAGAAAGAAAAAATGATTTAAGATAGAAAGAAAAAAAAACCCATAAAAAAGTGAAAATGATAATTGAAGCAACAAATGATAGAAATTTTAAAAATACATAAATTCAAAGTTTTGTTAACCCCAAAACAATTTTTTATTCTGACTTTAAGTTTTTAGATATTATCTGATTTGTGTGTGTGTGTGTGTGTGCTAAAAAATCTTGAGATAGAACCTTTCAATTTCTGGTTAACAGTCCTCTTTCTTACTACTGAATAATAGAAACAATACAAATAGCCAATCAACTCAACCACAAAAAACAAAACAAACATGCTAAGAAAAATAAATTTAAAAAAAGAGCCAAAACCTCAAAAGAATAAATTGATTGATTGACTTTTTTGGCTTACCAAGCTTTTGCCATTTATTTAAAGCCAGTAAATATTTCTAGATTGTATGAATTGTTTGTAAATAAGGAAGGTTTACTGATACAAGCCATACTAATTAAACAATAACTGGGAGCATAAATAGTGTATTTGTACCTTTTCCAAGGGTATTAGTATGTAAGTAAAAACAACCTGACAGGAATTTGAACTCAAATCCCTGATTTTCTATTTTTGAGCCATTATCCATTACACCACATTAAACTCAGGAGGAATCAAACAAATGAAAGAAATCATTTTAAAAAATGTATAAAGTTTTTCTTTATACATTTTTCATACATATCATACAGGTAGAAGAATTTATCATTGTTATCTATTTAATATTTACTTACTTCTAAAATTTTAGTTGCTTTTTATTGCAACTTTTACTGAAGTTGTCATTTGACAGCAAGTGAATAAAAAAGTTCTGGATCAGAAAAAAATCAGTAAGATTTGAACTCATGTCCTATTTGTCTGAGGAAAAACTGATAAGCACCCAACTGTTTTATTCTTACTTCAAGAACTTGCAGGTAAATGTTGTGGAATGGAGTGATGAGTGATTCATCTAATAAGGAAATAAAATAAAGGAAGGAATATTTTCTTTTTAAATGAAAAATAGGAAAATGACAAGAAAGAAGAAAATTAAAAATTTAATAAAAGGAAAATGAAAATATAAGAGAGTAAAAAAGTAGAGAAGAAAAGAGAAAAAGAAAGTAAAGAAAGAATTGGTAGAATCAAATGCAAAAAAGAATGATGAACTCAAAGAAGGGAAGAAAAAAAATCAAATCGGAAGAAATCATGTAAGATTGACACTGAATTTCAAGAAATTTGTTAATCACTTGTATTAAATGTGATCAAAATGAAAATAGCATTCCTCTTGTTTCTATTTTGTCAATTTTGATCATTGCAATACATCCCTGATTTAATTTCTGTTGATGAAATGAATTTTCTAATTTCACACAATAATTCTGATTACACGTTTTAGTAGGCAATGGCAAATTACTAATCTATATATATAAAAGACAATCTGTGAGTCTGTGTGTGACTGTTCCCTATGCAGGCCTACATTTTTTAAGCTATATCATTCAAATTTTATATGGACACATATCTATAGGAAAGCCAGGTTGACGCATACTTTTTGATTTTAAGTTCAGCAATTTTCCCTTTCGCACTTTTGCTCCATAAAACATCTAAGATCTAAGATGGTTGCTAAATTACATCACAGAAATCAAATCACATGTGTAAAACGCGACTAAAATATTTTTTTATTAAAAAAATGAGCCTTTATATTTAATTTTTTGTTGTTGTTTTGGACACATATCTACGGGGAAGCCAGGTCAACACATACTTTTTGTGTTTAAGTTCAGCAATTTTCTCTTTCGCACTTTTTGGCCAATGGAGCTGATTGTTTACATTTGCTCCGTAAAACATCTAAGATCTAAGATGGTTGCTAAATTACGTCACAGAAATCAAATCACAAGTGTCAAACGCAACTAAAATATTTTTTTATTAAAAAAAAATGAGCCTTTATATTTAATTTTTATTCTGACATTTTAAAAATTCATTTGGTCTACAAAAAAATGTGATTATTTTTTCCTGTAATTTTGAAACAAAAGAAATATTTAAAACAAAAAAATGTTTTTTAAACAAAATATGCAAAAGTATCTTCTACTACTACTAAAATGTTCTGAGTTGCACTGGCAATGCTGGGCTATGATGCTAGTACGATATACAGTGAGGAGACATTTCAGACAAGTTTCCTTTTGAGAAATCCTTGATCATAAGTTTTTAAACATATGATTATCCAAAAGAATTGATAAATCATTAAGGGGTCCCAGAATTATACAGGGGGAATTAGTTAAAACTTAACAAGAAATTTTTGAATTTATTTAATGCTGTATTCCTTGAAGATGAATGTAGTTATGGCTCTCTACACATACATTTTTTGTGAATTGCCATGATTTTTGGGAAATATAGTGAAATGAGAAGGCTCATGCCTTCAAAAATGACAGCCAAATATTTATATTGATATACTATCTAAATTGATGGCAACACATATATTGATATACCTAATATTGAATATCTTACATTAAGACATAAGAAAAAAATCCAATGGAGAGAATGAAAATATATATTTTAAAATTTGTGTATTTACGCAGCAAATGTTCTTTTAAACATGTTGAATTAAATAAATTGCAAACAATATGTTTGCTTATTTTTGATAAAATCCGTTCATACTCATGGATAATCTTTTGTGTATTACAATCAAAAGATATCAGAAATGAGCTGTAACATTGACAGATGTTATTTTCATTCATTTCTTAAGGTACCCAAGTACTTTCAACCTCTTTCCAAGATAATCTTCAGGGGTGTGGGTTATGGTAACAAATGTAACTGGAAAACTGTGTTGTTAAAAGTACTGTACATTTTTTTCCTGCTTCAAATATAACAATTGAGAAATTGCTTAGCGTTCATTAGAACATGAAAATTATCCAAAACGGAATTATTTTATATGTTGTAATGTCATGGTCATGCATGTGTTACAGCAGGAAAAAAATGTTCTTTTTACAAACATTTGAGAACATTGCTACAGTAATTTATTACCATAACTCACACCAGTGAAGATGATCTTGGAAAGAGGTTTAAAGTACTTGGGTACCTTAAGAAGTGAATGAAAATAACATTTGCCAATGTTACAACTCATTTCTGATATCTTTTGATTGTAATATGCAAAAGATTATCCATGAGTATGAACAGATTTTATTAAAAATAAGCAAAGATAGTGTTTGCAATTTATTTAATCTGACACACACACACATATATATATATATATATACATATATATATATATATATATATATATTCTTTCTTTACTACTTGACAACATAATTATTGCAAAAAATAAAATAATTAGCCAGTGTTAAAGAGCAAGCACATGGCAAGAGAGTTTATAACTAGTAGTAAAGAGAATGAACTGAGCCAACACACTGTCTTGCTATTGTCTCTTTCTCTATGAGAGAGAAATATACATATATAGGGGAGCAAATGCTAAGATTTTAGGAATGTGACACTTGAAAGGGTAATATATATCTATAAGGTCATGAGTTACTTTCTCTCTTTAATGTAGCCTGATAAAACAAAGTATATAGGGTTTACATCTGATGACCTGTGTGTCCAGGGAACTAGACTGTCACTTTCAATCCACCAGTTGGGAAACATTTCATTGAAAACTCATGAACAGTAAATCACAATGTGATACACCATCATGTTGCTAAATAACAGTTGGTTGCAAGTAGTTAAACAGTGATGCAACAAATTATTTTAAAAGATCAATGGCTACAATAAGCTGTGCAAGGTGTACAGATAAATTATGGATATCCTATCATCTACTTCAAGTATTCAATATATTAATGTTTGAATAAAAATGTTGGATTAAAAATAAATTCATTAATTCTTTGGAAATTGTTTTGTTTACATTTTGATGTGAAACAGAGCAGATGTGGGCTTTCGGAAAAAATAAAAAATGTGTGCATGTTTATGCAGTATGACCTCATTTCTTCAGATTAGAGGCAATCATGGCACACCACATCTTTTTTTCTTGATTGTAAATTGCCCTGCATTTTTGGGAAATATAGTGAGGTGACTTTCAATTAATGTGTATTGTGGTGCAATGGACATTAGCTTGGAACAGGAAATTGAACAGACAAATTTGAATTCCAGTTGAATTTGATGGGAAAGGTATTTTTCCGTCTCTTCTTCCTTCAACTATGGGTTAAATAGCAGGACAGATTGGGTTCTCTAGCCTTGGCTGGCAACTAGTCTACTACAAAAAGTAATGGCAATCTACTGTAGTAAAGTTTCTGCCCAGTCAGTTGTGTCTCTTTGAGACCTGATTGTCTTCTCCATGCTTGGAAATTCAATATAATCCTTCTTCTGGACTGGCTAAAGCTAGCGATCCCAGACTAACATGCTATTTATGCCATAATTTGAGAGAAGACATGGATTCATTTTTGTGCAAAAGTGAATGTAACAGACTAGGCTGAGATTTGAACTTGGCTTGCCAATTTCACTTTTCAAATTGATAGCCATTACCCTACCCACACCTCTCTTTAATGACTTTAAAGGAGAGATAGAAAGTAGAAAGCATTGTAATTGTGAATAAGGTCTAATAATTTAATAAAGAAAAATCCACAGTAGAAATCATGATGAAGTGTTATGTATGAAGCTGCCAAATGAGGTATCAGCAAAGGAAGTATAGAAGTCAATATTTTATGTGTGCCAATGCAGAAATGTTTATCAATTAAATAATGTCAATTCATTTCATATAAAAAAAGATTTTTAATATATGCTTAGATTTTTTATCAGTCTGGATTAAGAACTTTTTAAACTTGTATCTGGAAATTGTTTAACTTCTGGAATGAATCTGTTGCTATTTTCTTACAGACTAGGAAAAACTTGAGGTAACAGTGAGGGGGCTCAACAGAAGGATACTGAGAAAAATGGAAACAAAAAGGACATTTATATTTAGAATCAGAGGGTGTTGACATTTTTGGGATGGGTATGAGGTTAAGAAAACTGAGTGCATGGTCATCAGCAAAAGATACAACCCAAAATGCCAAATACAGGCGGGGGATAACAGAATCAAACAAGTACAAGAATTTAAGTACCTAGGAAGTGTTCTAACAGGAGATGGAAAGTGCGACACGGAGATCCGAAGGCGAATTGGCATGGCAAAAGACGCGTTCCAGAAGATGAGCAAAATACTAACATACAGGAAAATCTCAATAGAAACGAAGAAAAGAGTGCTAGACTGCTACGTGATGTCAGTTCTTCAATACGGCTGTGAATCCTGGACAATATCATCGAAAATGAGGACAAAACTGGAAGCGGCCGAAATGTGGTTCTACAGAAGGATGCTACGGATATCGTGGACTGAGCATACAAGCAACGACGAGGTGTTAGAAAGAATGGCAACAAAAAGGAAATTGATGCTGAGCATCAGGAAGAGACAACTGAAGTTCCTGGGACATGCAATGAGGAAGGAGAGCCTGGAGAACCTGATACTGACTGGACAGATAGAAGGAAGGAGAGACAGAGGAAGGCAGTGGATAACATATTTGCAGGGTCTGATCAGGTGGATGACGGAACGGGGGTTGCCAGGAGCAACAGGAGCAAACATACTAAGAGCCACAAGGGATAGGGAGACGTGGAGAGCCATGATCGCCTACGTCCTGAAGGAACAGGGTACATAGAAGAAGAAGATGAGGTTTTGGAGAGGATGGATATGAAAAGGAAGCTAACAGGAAAACACAGATGAAGTTTCTGGGACATGTAATGAGAAAGGAGGGCTTAGAGAATCTTATACCCACAGGTCAGTTAAAGACAAACAGAAACAGGGGAAAGCAATGTGTAATACCTGATTGGGTTGAGTAAGTGGATGTAAGAGCAATTTTGGAAGGGGTGACAGGAGAATGTGTACTATGGATAAGGAAATGTGGAAGGCCATGGTAGCCTACATCCTGAAGGGACATGACACATAAAAGAAAAAGAAGAATTAGGAATAAGAGCTTGGAGAATTTGACAGGCATGGGATAGGACATATTGAATGCTACAAGAACAGAAGGAAACAATGTGTAACATATCAAAAAAGTTTGTGTAAATGAACAGGCAAACATATTTGGAGGGATAGTAAAAAAACAAAAATTGCTGAGAGCAATAAAAAATAGGAAGTTGTGGAGAGCTATAATCGCCCACATCTTGAAAAGGAATGGCACATAAAAGAAGGTGAATCAAGTTACCTTTATGAGATCATATTATTCAACAGCTGAAACATGAATATTTTGTCAAGATATGCAAAGAAAACTAAAAGACCTCCTAAAAAGGTAGATGAAAAAAGACAAAAGAAAGGACTACAAATAATTTACAAGAAAACCGAATGATTGGTCATCAGCAAACAGAGGAGCCCAAGATGCCAATTAAATGTTGGGAGTACTAAAATCAAGCAAGTACAAAATTTTAAGTACTTGGCAAGTGTTTTACCAGAAGATGAAAGTGAAACACGGAGATCTGAAGGCGAATTGGAATGGCCAAGGACACATTTCAGAAGCTGAGCAAAGTATTAAGAGACAGGAAAATTTCTCTAGAAACACAGAAGAGAGTTCTGGATTGCTATGTGATGTCTTTCCTTTAATATGGCAGTGAATGCTGGACAATATATTCAAAGATGAAGGAAAAACTTGAAGCAACTGAAATGTGGTTCTACAGAAGGATGCTGTGAATATCATTGTTTAAGCATGTGGTGCAATGATGAGGTTTTAGAAATGATAGAAATGAAAAGGAAATTAATACTGAGACAGCTGATATTCTTGGGACATGTGATGAGAAAGGAAGGCTTGGAAAATCTGATACTCACAGGTCAGATAGAGGGAAAGAGAGACAGAGAAAAGTAGCAAATAACATATTTGAAGGACCTGAGCAGGGTTTGGGTGTAGTAACAGGAAAAAGCATGCTATAATCTACCAGGGATAGGGAGATATGGAAAGCCATGAACCTACGTCCTGAAGGGACATGGCACATAGAAGAGGAAAAATGAATATCAAGATTTTTGTTTTGAAAATTTGTATCTCTAAATAAAAGACTGTTAAAGCCATACTGCTCTAAGAATTGATGCAAGCATGCATTTTATTTGAAAAGAAATTTATATCTTTTCAGTTTTAAATATTTAAACCAGAAATTATTTATAAATTCAGTTTTATAAATTGCTTGAATTTAAGAAACTTTTTATAATATTTATCTGTGAATAAAAATTAATTGTGACTACAAAGCAGTAATTAATTCTTATCTATAAGATTTAATCATTTCAATCAGGTTTATTTGATTGTATTTCACTTAGATATCTCGGATCAAATAAAAATTGTAAAGAATTTTCTGTTCTATGTTCATTATTTTAAAATCTCCCTGGCTCTGCTTCCAGAAGAATGTCGATATGAATATGAAATAATTAATTCAATTAATAAAAAGAGAAAATTTAAAATTAATTAAAATCATTGATTACTACTTTTATTATTTTATTGTTGTTATTCTTCATTATATTTTACATTCACTATAAAAGTTATATGTATAATAAAAAATTATATACATTCTATAAAATTTTTAATAATTATGGATGGGAAGTACTCAATATCAATGATATGGTATTTATAGTTACAGACATAGAAATCATCTTTAGATGGTATGATGATCACTTGAGGTGTGAAACAGGTAGTTACTCTATAATTTTGATTCCTATATCCACACTGTCTGTCTCTTCAAATCAGCCAAACAATTAGGTGGCACATTTGATAATACTTGACAATCATGTCTCAAAATAGACATGATTGACTGGGCAGAGGATTTTCCCATAGTAGGTTGCCATTACTTTCTGCCATAGACTGGTTGCCAACCACAGCTATATAACCCAATCTGTTTGGCTATTTAACCCAAAGCTGGAGAAAGAAGCAATGGGTTAGTATCTTTCCCAGAGGTATTTGCATGTAAGTGAATGAAAAAAAAAAGACTTAAAAAGTGCTTGGGACAATAAAAAGTATGGAGAAGTTTTATATTCCATAACTCCTACAATATGAAAAAATGTTAGAATGCTGGAAAAACTTCGTAAAAAATTAATTAAATCTTTCTTATCAACCATATTTAATGAAAGATGTTTTTTTTTGTTTTTTTTATAATCATATTGCCCCAAGCAGAGCAGTCTACTGCCACTGGTGCACAGGGGTTATATAAAAGTAAAGTTATGAGAAAGAGTGACAGGTTATAGTGGGTGTCAGGAAGAGAGTAGGAGAAGGATGAGAATACTGCTGAGAGTGGAGTGGACAAAGAAAAAAGCATGAGAGTGAGAATGCAGGTTAGTGAGACAGGAGATGACTATTGACTTTACATTTAAATTCTTGGAGATTGTAGCTGTAGGGGAAGCAAGTAAATGGAAGGGAATTCCACAGGCAAAAAGTGTGAGAATAGAAGCTGCTGGAGTAGAATTTGCATTTACATTTTATTAGTTTCACAGTAAAAGGGTAGGGCCTAGTTACTAATCTTGTTTCTTGAGTAAATTCATATATAGGGGACACCAGTGAGCTAAGTTCATCGGAGCAGAAGCCGTGAAAGTATTTGTAGAAGAGACACAGGGAAGCCACATTGCACCCTTGAGGAAGTGACTGTATCTGTGCTGCCAAGTTGGGATTGGTCACATTACAGATTCTCCGTTGGATTTTTGAAAAGTAAGTTTGAAAAAAAGGTTGCTGTCCAAATATACAGAATTTGTGTATATATATATGTCGTGTGTATACACTGCTTATATACAACATGTTAAAATTTCCCTTCTCTGATTCCATGCACCTATGGCTTAGGGAGTAGCAACTCCAACTAACACCAAATCAGTCAAGTTTCAATCCCAGCCAGAAGCAAGTGGATGTGTCTAGGCACACTGATGAGCTGTGATACAGTAAAACAGGCTTGTATGTGGGTGACTAATATATATAAATATATATATATAAAACCGTGGTATTATCTTAATTCCATTAGTTCTGTCTTGTAAATGAGTAAAGATTTGTTCTTTGAGTTATTCACTCGACGCCGGGCAACTAGTCTACACATGTTGGCTAACTCGCCTATATTCTGAAAAAATGTTTAAATTTTATTTTTGACTTCAGAAATTTAATTAAATCAACTTTCTGTGTTACCTCCTCGTGGTAAGTTCACCCGGAATCAGTCTGTCTTTTCTGTAATTTTTAATTTAATTTAATTTAATTTTTAATTGTTTATTTTTTAAATTTTTGTTTTTTTTGTTGAATTTTTATTTTATTTGTTTTGTCACTAACCTAAGTAGTTGATGAAAATTATTTTGCAATTGAAGGTTAGTTTTGACTTATACTAACTTAAAACTTCTAAACTTAAAACTTTTTTTTTTAAATTGGAGTAGATAGTTCCTACTATCGCCTGGTCTCACACTCCACCCCCTTCTTTTGATCAAAAGTAGAGGTGATCGCCTTGTTTCTTGTTCAGGAAGGGGTTTCCAGTTCATCCCCCTTCTTCGGTCTTAGTGTTAGTTCAGCTGGCAACGTCTTTATATTCTGAGGATATCGGGTTGGCAGTTTCCTGGTTGCTGCTTCTGACTGGCAGTGAGTAGCCTAAACTCATGTGTAGTGTCTTGAGAGGCTGCTCTGATCAACAGTTGAATAATACTGGGGTTCTTGTAGTGCCATATCGCGCATGGACGGGCGTCCCTGCATGAACGTTCGGTGGGCAACCCCGAGGCCACATTATGTAGTAGGCGCGCCAGTTTCCATCCTTCACATGCTGCAAACAAGTGACTGACTGACTCTATTCTAAGACTTCTCCTTAACTGAATCACTATGGAAAAAAGCAAACATAATAGCAAAGCTAAACCAGCTAGTCTGAAAACACCCAAACCCATCTGCATCTCTTACACTAACATACGTGGTATCCGCATTAACTTCCTCAGCGTTGATTCATTCCTTCACACTAACCTGATATCTTGGCCCTATGTGAAACTAACCTTAACCCTTCTATCCCTTCTTCTGAGTTTTACATTCCTGGCTACCTTCCCCTTTTCAGGAAGGACTCCAATGTTCATATGCATAGGCTTGGTGTGTATGTCAGCGAACACCTTCTCCTAGCTAGGGCGACATCCCTTGAATACCTGGATCATTCTTTCATGTGCTTCCACCTCTCATTTCTAAGCTTGATTAGCTATCTCTTCTTTCTCTACCGCTCCCCTTCCTCCCCTGACTGTTTGTTACTTGACAGTGTCTCTGACAATATTGACAAAGCCATTTCTTCCCATCCCTCTGCCCATATATTTCGTGTTTGGTGACTTTAACGCCCACCACACCAAGTGGCTGGAGAACTCTGTCACCGACCCTGCTGGTGTCCACACCATGAATTTTTTCAATAACCCAATCCCTTACGCAAGTGGTGAACTTCCCCATGCGTTTCTCCGACAACCCTAATGGAAGGGACTCACTGCTAGACCTCTGCTTCACCTCCATCCAAGACTCTTGCACTACCAGACAACTCTGCCCACTTGGTAACTCTGACCACACCGTAGTTTCTGTCAACATTTCATTCCACTCCCAGCCAACCCAAGAAACCCAGACAAGTAGAATATCCTACTGCTACCAAAGAGCAAACTGGGATTTGTTCCGAGACTTCCTCTGTGACGTCCCTTGGAACAACGTTTTTAGTCTTCCCATCGAAGAATGTGCATCCAAGGTCTCCTCCTGGGTTAAAGCTGGCATCGATGCTTTCATCCCTGCCAGAAAATTTCAGCTTAAATCTCATTCGTCTCCATGGTTCTTGCCCGCTTGCTCGGCCGCCATTGCCCACCGGAATCATTTTTTCTGACTCTATCGTAGCTATACGTCGGACCAAAACAAACGCCTTTTCGCTTCAGCTCGTAATAAGTGTAAAAAGATACTTAACGAAGCTAAGATGTTATTTGCTGCCAGAATGAAGCAATGCACAGCATCCTCTAAGTTCAGCACCAAGGACTACTGGCGACTCTGTAAAAGAGTACTTAACAAGAGCAAGTCCACAATACCCCCACTAACAAACAAATTTGAGGTCCTCACCTCCCCAGCGAACAAGGCTGAATGCTTTGCCCGCAGATTCTTGAATAATTCAAGACTGGACTTGTCTGGAGTTTCTACACCTGACTTCCCACCTAGAACTGATGCTCAACTGAATGACGTCCATATTACACCCTCGCTTGTCTCTAAGATAATCTCAAAACTTGACCCTCACAAAGTGAGCGGAGGGGACGGAACCCCAATCATAGTCTTAAAGAAATGTGCCCCCGAACTTTCCTCTGTACTTTCTAAGCTCTACAACTCCTGCCTATCTGCTTCCTGCTTTCCTGCCTGTTGGAAATCTTCCTCTGTAGTTCCTATATTTAAAAACACTGGAGAACCATCGGACCCCGCAAATTACCGACCTATCAGCCTTCTTCCAATCTTTGGCAAAGTGTTCGAAGCCATTATCAACGCCGAGGTGGTTCAGCATCTCACGGCCCACGAGCTCCTCTCAAACAGTATGGCTTCCGCTTCACCAGGTCTACTGCTGATATGCTAACGACCATCACCGAGTACATATATCAGGCACTCGATAGGAATGGTGAAGCCCGAACCGTTGCCTTGGATATCTCTAAAGCGTTCGACAGAGTTTGGCATGCTGGCCTTCTATGCAGACTGCGGAGCTATGGTATAGCTGGACAATTGTTTGAACTAATTCAGTCATTCCTATCTAACCGCACATTGAAAGTGGTATTAAACGGACATGCCTCCCAGAACTACCATACGAACATGGGTGTCCCTCAAGGCTTTATCCTAGTTCCTATGCTCGTTCTGATCTACATTAATGATCTCCCTGATACCATAAGATCCCAAGTAGGTATGTACGCCGATGACACCACAGTTTATTCTCACCTCGACCAAAAATCTGGTGGGGGCGACAAAGCTAACCTTGCAGCCGAGCTTGGAAAGGACCTCCAATCTGTAGTGGACTGGGGTAAGAAATGGCTCATAAATTTTAATGCTTCTAAAACGAAGCTACTATCAATTAATCATTATAGACAATCGCACCTACCCACTATTAGCATGGACCAGGCTTGCCTCCCAGAGAGTAAAACACTACGCCTCCTTGGTCTCACACTTTCAGCGGACCTCAAGTGGAATGACTATATTGAATCCATTGCTAAATCGGCTGCTATGAAAGTCGGTTCTCTGTGCAGGGCCCGGAGGTTTTTTCCATCTGAATCTATCCTGCACATTTATAAATCTACCATCCGCCCGTGCATTGAATACTGTTGCCATATCTGGTTGGGTGCCCCTGCTATTATCCTTGGGCTTCTAGACAAGGTACTGCAGAGGGTCTGTAATGAATTCAGAGTGATATAAAAAAATTAAAAAAAAGAACATATTATTCAATGGCTGAAAGATGAAAATATTATCAAGATATGGAAAGAAAAGCATAAGACCTCCTAAAAAGGGTAGATGATGAAAGTCAAAAGAAAGGACTAAAAATAATTTACAAAAAAAAACACAAATGAATAGTCATCAGCAAACAGAGGAGCCCAAAATGCCAATTACAGGTTGAGGATACTAAAATCAGGTAAGTACAAAAATTTAAGTCCTTGGGAAGTGCAACACTGAGATCCGAAGGCGAACTGGAATGGCCAAGGACACATTTCAGAAGCTGAGCAAAGTATTAAGAGACAGGAAAATTTCTCTAAAAACAAAGAAGAGAGTTCTGGATTGCTAGGTGATATCTGTCCTTCAATATGGCAGTAAATGCTGGACAATATCATCAAAGATTAAGGAAAAACTTGAAAAACTTTATGACATAAATGTCTCAAGAGTGCCTTAATCATAAGTAAATTTTCAGCTCGGCTCTTAAAATGTCTTGGCAGATCTTCTATCATCATAATGTGGAATACCTACTAACAAAAAAGTATTGAAAAAAAGAATCTAAATGAATTCGGATTGGTATAAAAGAAATTCTAAAAAAAAAATGGCCTTTATGTGTATGACCCTTTTTCATCACTTGAGCACTCTGAAGAAATGGTAGGTTTTGAAAACAGTAGCTACTCACAGCTATATAGACATTATTCTTCAGAAATGAATTGAACACTCTTGGTTACTGGCATTTGTTTACATTGTGCATATAACATGCTAAAATGTGCCTTTCCCTACCATGGGTTGAGAGCTTAGGGGTAGAATCTCCCACTGATGCCAAATTGGTTGATTTTCAACCTCAGTTTGAAGCAATTGAATGTCTAGAGCTATGATACAGCAAATCAGGCCTGTATGCAGATATCTATCTATCTATCTATCTATCTATCTATCTATCTATACATTAGTCATCTACATACAAGCCTGTTTTACTGTATCACAGCTCATCAGTGTGGCTAGACTTCTATTTGCTTCCAGCCAGGATCGAAACTTGACTGATTTGGTGTCAGTCAGAGTTCCTGCTCCCTAAGCCATAGGTGCATGGAATGAGAGAAGGAAAATTTTAGCATGTCATATATATACAGTGTATACACACACCAGTCACTGGGAGAACTCAATTCATTACTAAAGAGTAATGCATAAATCACAGAACTGGTAACTGTTTTTAAAATGTTTTTCTCCAGAGAGCTCAATCATAATGAGAGCGTGATATTATATATACATATAATTAATGCAAATATAAAATTTGTCACTTAGCTGATTGATGTTAAGTTTAGTTTATTTTTAATCATTTCACCCCAAGCAAGGCAGTACCATCACTGATGTGCAGGGGACTACATAAGAGAGTTAAATTTTTAGGCAGGAGGAGACTGAAGACAAAGATGAACCAGCAAAAATGGGTGAATGAGAAAGGGCAAGAGAAGGATGTGAACACAGAAGGGAAGACAGTTGCAAAGGTAGAGAGAAAAGAAAAGAATGAGTTGATGTAGAAAGGGCTGGAGTTAAGTGAGTAAGAGATAGGAAATTGACATTGCATTTAAATTCCTGGAGGTTGTAGATGTCAAAAAAGTGTTATATGGGAGGGAATTCCGCAGGCGGGAAGCACAAGAAAAGAAGCTGCTGGAGTAGAATTGTCGCCTGCATTTGGTTGATCAGTATCCTGTCTCGAGTGTTTCATGGGTTGAACCTCTAGTAATCGCTCCATCCACTCGTCAGGAGACTGTTATACTATTTCCAACTATGGATGAGACCAATAGCTATTTGACCAACTGGATATGTCTCTCCATCTGAATTTCAGTCAACCTCTTTATCATCGACCGGGAATGTATCCATTGAGATGTCATTTTATAAATTTGGAAAATCTAATGAGTTTATTTAAATGAATGGAAGAGCAGGGACAGATATGGTAAGGAGATAAATCTTGCATAAAGCTTCAATATACAGGAAGCAGTGGAGAGGCATAATTATCCATGTTCTGAGGGAACATAGCACATATATGAAGGACACACACACATGTATATATTTATTTCACACATACCTTTATCTATTTGCATATGTTTACACTATATGCAGATTTAATAGAAGAGAAATATATGTAAATGTATATAAGTATAAGTAAAAATGTGTATATTTTTGTTTATGTATTTTTAAACCCACTTATACACTGAGACACGCATTGATATGATGATAGGTGTTGCTAATGAAAGCTGTTAATTTCAAATTAGCAAAGTCAAGTATTAATGAGGGAAAGATTCATTTGCATAATTGAGAAAGGGAGAGAAGCAAAGAGTAAGAAGACAAGTAATGCAACATGGCCAACTAGAGAAGGAATTGCATTGAACAAAGAGCCATCACAATGAAATGTTTGTTCAGATAGCCTTTCTCTGATTACAATATTTGCCTGACCTTCCTTAATCTCCAAAATGAAAATGACCCCATGAAATACACCAGCATTCAAACTGCACACACCAAATGCCAAATACTAAAATGTAATCATAATTCTCGTTTTCTTCCCTATTTGACCCTCCTAGTTTTGAATCTAGTACAGAATTCTAGAGAAATCTAGTAAAATATTCAAGAGTTTCAACATAACATCCCAGGTAAGTGATGTTCATTAGCAAAAATGTCAACAAGAAAATATAAAAGCTGCTATTTATTTTGGGGTTTTTGACAAAATCCAAAGGATGATCTGCAATGTAATTGGTCTCAGTATGGCAGCTTGCCTTCCGTCACTCTCTCACCAAAGAGATGTGACTTCCCTCTGTCTTTTCTACAAATATTTGCATGGTTTCTTCTCTGATGAACTTTATTCCTTGGTGTCACACCCTCATGAATTTACTTGTGCAACTAGATTGGCAAATAGGTCCCACACTTTTACTGTCAAAAAAGACTAATGTAATGGCCACTTCTTCTCTTTCAGTTTCTTCTCTTGCACTTCTAGCCTGGGGAACTCCCTTCCCCATGCTTGCTTTCCTGATAGCTAAAACCTTCAAAGGTATAAGTGCAACATCAATTCCTGTCTCCTTTCTCCTTGAATCCAACATTTCTCTTACCCTTTCTTCAACATCCCTTGTGCCATTTTCTTTTCTTTTCTTTTCTTTTCTATTTCCCTTTTCCTCTCATTGTCACCCCCTTTGCACCATTGGCAGTACTGCCTTGTTTGGGGTGAAACAATTATAAAAAAAAGTGCAAAATACAGTTTAATTTCATTTTTATTTGTTATTGTAAAATCTTTATCATCACCATTGCCAACATCTCCACAAACCATCCCCACCACCATGCCAAAACTGTTATCATTATCATCATCATTACAACTAAGGATGGTTGCTGGACACTTTACAACTTAGTATTCAACTAGTTGCTGCCAATGCCTGGATCTTTGTGAACGATCTTCCAGTGCACTCAGTGATATTGCCAGCCCATTTTTTTCTTTCTTCTGCCTGCCTTCTCTTCTTTAGCTTAAAGTGATACCTTATCAACAAAGATGAAGGGAAAACTTGAAGCAGCTGAGGTCTGGTTCTACAGAAAGATGCTGCGGATATCGTGGACCGAGCATGTGAGCAATGACAAGGTGTTTGAAAAGAATGGAAAGAAAAAGGAAATTAATACTGAGCATCAGGAAGAGACAACTGAAGTTGCTGGGACATGCAATGAGAAAGAAGGGCTTGGAGAACCTGATACTAACAGGCCAGATAGAAGGAAAAAGAGACAGAGGAAAGCAGTGGATAACATATTTAAAGAGCCTGAGCAGATGGATGACAGAACGGGGGCTGAGAGACGTTTCAGGAGAAAGCGTGCTAAGAGCCACCAGGGATAGGGAGACGTGGAAGGCCATGATTGCTTACGTCCTGAAGGGACAAGGTACATAAAAGAAGAACAAGAGATACCTTGTAGAATAGCAGAGAAAAAATTGCTACCTGATATGTTGTGTCCATCTTTTGTCCCTGGGGCCCTGAAAACATGAATTTAAGTGTGCTACTAGATTGTCATCTAGGTCCCACCCTTTTACCATTGAAATAGTTAAATGTAACCTCTCTTCTACTCATACAGTTTCTTTTCTAGCACTTCCAGCTAGTGAAACTTGCTTCCATTTTCTTGCTTCCTGATAGCTAAAATCTCCAAAAGTTTAAATGCAATGTCAACTGACATCTTTTATCTCCTTGAATCCCATCCATCTTTTATCCTTTCTTGAACACCCCTTGTGCACTAGTGGCAGTCCCATCTTGCTCAGAGTGAAATGATTAGAAAAAAAATTTCAAATTTTTCTTCTTGATGATACTTATGAGGTCTTCTAACTAGTGTGTTTCTTGCCTGATGGATCACGTATCATGTTTTTTCAATTAAATTTTAAAATATGACATATTTTCATTATTCACTAGTTGTTTCAATTCTTTATTTCCACAATCCACTTACTGTCCACCTGTTAAGTGAATCCATTTTATATCATCATCATCATCATCATAAATACTATGACACTGACTGGAATCAATTTTATTTAAGCATCATTACCATTATCAATCCTATGACCATGAGTGGAATCCATTTTGTATCATCATCATTAACAATACTTCGACCACAAGTGGAATCCGTTTTATAACATCATCATAAATCCTTTGACCACAAGAGAAATCCATTTTATATCATCATCATCATCATTATCAATCCCATGAATATGAGTGGAATCCATTTTATATCATCATCATTATAAATTCTATGACCATGAGTGGAATCCATTTTAAATCATCATCATCATAAATTCTATTTCCTATGACCATGAGTGGAATCCATTTTATATTCTCATCATCATAAATTTTATGACCATGAGTGGAATCCATTTTAAATCATCATCATCATCATTATCAATCCTATGACCATGAGTGGAATCCATTTTAAATCATCATCATCATAAATTCTATTTCCTATGACCATGAGTGGAATCCATTTTATATTCTCATCATCATAAATTTTATGACCATGAGTGGAATCCATTTTAAATCATCATCATCATCATTATCAATCCTATGACCATGAGTGGAATCCCTTTTAAATCATCATCATCATCATTATCAATTTCTATGACCACAAGTGGAATCCATTTTAAATCATCATCATCATAAATTCTATGACCATGAGTGGAATCCATTTTAGATCATCATCATCATCATTATCAATCCTATGACCATGAGTGGAATTCATTTTAAATCATCATCATCATAAATTCTATGACCATGAGTGGAATCCATTTTAGATCATCATCATCATCATTATCAATCCTATGACCATGAATGGAATCCATTTTATATCATCATCATTATCAATCCTATGACTACAAGTGGAATCCATTTTATATCATCATCATGTTTATCAATTCTTTGACCGCAAGTGAAATCCATTTTATATCATTATCATCATCATCATCATCTTCATCATCATCATCATCACAAATCCTATGACCATGAGTGGAATCCATTTTATATCATCATCATTATTAATCCTATCACCTTTCAATTCGTTCAGTAATTTTGTTAGTCCATTTTTTCCTATATGTCTTTTAATCTGCTTTTAATAATACCTTGTATGCAGCAGTTTTTAAAAGAATTGATAAATATCTTTTTGATCTGAAGCTTCATATTTCCTAATGTTTATTATCACATCATTTAACCATGGGAATTGCTTATTTTCTTACTGCATATTATCATCCTTAATTTTTTTGTGACATCACATGTGATTACATCACCCAGGAATGGAATGATAGTATCAGGTAAACAAATGTCATTTAATATTTAAATAATTTGCTCTTGCCTACAACAATATATTTTTTTTTCATTAATATGCTTTGACCAGCTAGTCTGCCAATTTGGTTTTCATGCAATCAGTAATGGGTTACGGGTGGTTCAAAGAAAATTCTAGGTTAGGCAGTCTTCAGGCTCATCTTTTACCAGCAAATTCAACAAATTTCAAATTGAAACTATAGAACATTTATGAATTGTTTAGATTCATTGTTTAAATCAATATTTAGATCAAATTGTTTAGATCAACATTAAATTGTTTAGATCAACATTTGATTCAATTGGAGTATCCACATCTGACTTCTCTAGAACTGAGGCTTAACTGAGTGGCGCTTACATTACCCTCTTCCTGTTCTCTAACATAATTTCAAAGTTTGACCCCTATAAGGCAAGTGGAGGTAAACGAATTCCAATAATTGTCCTGAAGAAATGTGCCCCTGAACTCTCTTCTGTCCTCTCCAAATTCTACAACTACTGCCTCCCTGCTTCTTGCTTTCCTGTGCACTGGAAGTCTTCCTCTGTGGTTCTTGTATTTAAGAATTCTGGAGAAACTCAGACCCGTCTAATTATTGCTTTATCAGCCTCCTACCAATTTTTGGCAAAGTGTTCAAGGCTATTATCAGTGCTGAAATGGTTCAACATCTCACAGCCACAGCCTCTTTGATAAACAGTATGCGTTCTACTTCACCAGTTCTACTGCTGATATGCTAATGACAATCACAGAGTATATATACCAGGCTCTTGATAATAAATGCTGATGCTTGAGCTGTTACCCCAGAAAAGCATTTGACAGAATCTGGCATGCTGACCTTCTACACAAGGGCTTTTTGTATAACTGGACATTTTTTGATCTAGTCTAATCATTCCTTTCAAATCATGTAATGAAGGTAGTATTGAATGAATATGCTTCCAGATACTATCATACAAATGCAGGTGTCTCTATTCTAGGTCTTATGCTTTTGCTGATCTACCTCATCGATCTCCCTGATGTAATCAGATCCCAAGTAGACTCTATGCTGACAACACCACGATTTACTCCCACTTTGATAAGAAATCTACTGAGGCTCACATAGCAAACCTCTCTGCTGATCAAGAAAAGAACCTCCAGTGTGTGGTGGACTGGGTAAGAAATGGCTTGTAAATTTTAATGCTTCCAAAACAAAGCTGCTATCCTTTAACCACCATAGACATTCACTCCTACCTGCCATCAGCATCGATCAGTCTAGTCTCCCTGAAAGCAAAACATTGTGCCTTCTTGGCCTAACTCTCTCAGCTGACTAAATTGAATCCATAGCTAAATCTACTGATAGGAAGGTTGATTCACTGTGGAGGACCAGGAAGTTTTTTTTTGTTTGAATCCATCCAGTACATATATAAATCGGCCATCCACCCATGCATTGAATAGTGTTGTCACATCTAGTTGGGTGCTCCTGCTATTCATCGCAAGGTTCTTGACAAAATCCAATAGAGAACCTGCAGTGTAACTAATCCTAACTTGGTAGATCACTTTCAGTCACTTTCTCACCAATGCAATGTGGCTTCCCTCTATCTTTTCTAAAAATACTTTCATGATTTCTGCTCTGATGAGCTTAGCTTCTTGGTGCCCCCTGTTCATGAATTTATAAGCTACTAGACTAGCAATTAGGTCTCACTCTTTTACAGTGAAACCAATCAAATGTAACAGCAATTTCTACTCTAGTAGCTTCTTTTCTTGCACTTCCTGCCTTGCTTCCCTGATAGCTACAGTCTCCAAGAATTTAAATGTAATGTTAATTACCATCTCTTATCTCCTTGACTTGCATCCTTTCCTTGACATCCCTTGTATCATGTTCTTCTTCCTTTCCACTCTACTCTCATGCAGCCCTCTTCACACCAGTGTTCTCCTCGTTCTCTTACCCATTCTCTGACACCCAATATAACTTGTTCATATTTCACATCACTCTCCATTTTTATGTAACCCTCTGCATACCAGTGGCAGTACTGTCTTGCTTGGTGTGAAATGATTATAAAAAAAGATTATATATTAAACTGCATGTTGGAAATTAGAAGCAATTATTCACTTTTGTTTAATTTCTATAAATATACTTTTTTCATAAAAATCAAGTTTTTAAAATCTGAACATTATTCTGCCATTACAGTTGGAAAGAATGTTCTTTTATAAATGTGAAAGGTAAATCTGCGGCATCCTTTTGCTTAATATTTTTGTTTGTTTCATTTAATTGACTTAAACATGACGAAAGAAAGTGTAGAATACAAACTTATTCTTTATGACCTTTGTTCATTTTGTTAACTTCTTTTTACTAATTTGATTTTAACTTTTACTTACTGCAGTTTTTCTTGATCTCCTGGAATCATATATATTCTATCATTTTACCTCAAGCAAAGCAATAAGACCACTAAGACACAAGGAGTTATTGAGTGTAAAAGAAGATAAGAAAAAAAAACATTATTGACGAGAGAGAACAAAAGAACAAAAATTAAGAAAATACAAGATAACAAATGACATTACATTTAAATTTTTGAAGATCAAACTTGACTGAAAAGCAATATATATATATATATATATATATATATATATATATATATAAAATTTTAAAAACAGTTTCCACTTCTGTGATATATGCGTGACTCTTCACAAATGAATTGAGTTCTTTCGGTGACTGACATATGTATACACTGCTTATATACAACACATTAAAATCTTCCTTCTCTGATTCCATGTGCCTATCATTTAGGGGGTAGTGACTCCAGCTGATGCTAAATTGGTCGAGTTTTAATCCTGGCCAGAAATAATTGGATGTGTCTAGCCATACTGATGAGCAGTGATACAGTGAAACAGGCATGTATGTGGATGACTAATATATATATATACCCTAGCATAGACGCATCACTCATTCAGTAATGAATTAGAGCACTTTGGCTATTGGGCATGTATAATGATAATATACACACTAAAATGTCTGCCTCCTTCTACTGAGCACCCATAGCTTAGAGGTAGATTTGCCGACTGACGCCAATTCAGTTGGGTTTCAATCCTGGGTAAAAAGCAATCAGCTGCCTAACTGTACTGATGAGCTGTGATACAGTGAAACAGATCTGTCTGCGGATGACTATATATATATATATATATATATTCTGTGCAAAAATGTTTCCACACTTCAGGAAAGAAATAACTATTCTTTCATAGTTTTATCAAATTGTGATAACCTTGTTTCCTGTAAGATATTTTCTCAAAAGATGGCATTAAATTGGCAATCCTCAAACAAGAAATTGAAAATGCATGTACAAAAATCTCACTGGACAGTTTGGTTAATGTTGCCTGGGCAGTAGTTTGCTGTACTGATAAACGTTTAAAAGCTAAAGGCCACCATTTTGATCATCTCTTGTAATTGTAAAGTCCAAAAATTTTAAAGTCCTTATAATGTTTGAATAAATTTAGTATGACAATTTCAGTACAAGTTTTTCCTTTCAAAAAGTATGGATACATATTTTTGGTGGACTATATATATATATATATATATATCATATAATTTAAAGAAAATCCTGTAACCATTTCATGATGACATGTGATAACTTTTCAGTCTTACTAAATGCTAGATATATATCATTCAATTCATATTATCACTGGCATAGAAAACATCTGGGTCTCAAGTCATTTCAAGATTCTACTCCCCACTTTACCCTTACAATCAAATTTCTCCTATCCATCATGACCTGACTTTCTATTGGTTCACTGAGACAAACCCTCCAAAAATCCCCACTACTTTTATTGTCCGGATTTGGAAAAAATTGTGTTGTTTCTATATGTAATGATTCCTAACAGAAAAAATATTTCACTGCCTGACAAGGTGCTAATAATATAGTACCAAAACATGACGACTGTTGTGTTGCAGTAAACTATGTTTATTTTATAAACTTATAATAAAAAATATTACCATATTGTTATGGAGACTTACTCATATGACACATGAACTTGACAAAACTGTTTTATAAGTAGCAGTTCTGCTTTGTAGAAGTAGAGTAATAATAAGAAACATGCAGAAAGAGTGAGAGCGGAAACTATTTTAGCAAATAACTCTGACAGCCATACTTACAGTCATGCTAACAATCTCTCATCAGTATATGTTTGTACTAATGTCTTTGTACTATATTTGTTTAACACTATTCCATCTTTGTGTCTTTATTTCTGGCCCCAACAGGACCACAACAACTTGGTGACAGAGTCACAACACATACAATCGTATATATATATATATAAAACAAATGGATCCCAATATGTGAAGACACAAGTTTGGTCTGAAGAGAGTCAAATTTAGACTTGAAACACATGTAGCAACAAAAATAACATTATGGACACTTAATATATAATACAAAAAGCAAGTAATATTAATAAAAATAACAACAATAAATCTACACTTTAACAAAACATTCATGGTTTCTCGCAGTTTATATATATATATATATATATGGTTGTAATATGGAGATTATTTATTCTTCACCAAATGTTATTGGCCGTGATGCAACAAAATCTTTGAAAGTTGATTCCACCTTAAGTTTGGACATAAAAGTTTTACCTTTTAAAAAATGTACTGAAATGATTAAAAAAATGATAATCAGTGGGCAAAAGATCAAGAGAATATGTAGGATGTGGTAAATACTCACACTCAAGTCTGTGAGATTTTGCAACATCATTCTTGCAACATGTGGCTGCGCATTATCAGAGAGCTGACTTGAACCATATCAATTCACAAATGCAAAACTCTTTTTTTGAAGGTGTGCATGTATTTCAGTGAGTTGACTGCAGTAAAGCTCTGGATAACATTAATTGCAGACCACCAATCACTATAATTTTTTGCTGATGCAACTTTGGCTTTAAGAAATGTTTGGGAGACTTATCAAAATCAAGTCACTGACCTGATCAATTATGGTTATCATAAAGGATCCACTTTTCATCACAAGTGACTATTTGGTCAAGGAAGAGATCATTGTTGTTATGCAGAAAGAGCATTGAGCACACTTCAAAGCACCTAAGTTTTTGATTTTCGTTGAGATCCTGACAAACCAATTTATCAAGGTTTTTTTACCTTGCTAATACTTTGCAAATGGTGTGAGAGTGTTGCAGTGCATTTGAGATATTTCCCTGATACTTTGACATGGGTTTTGTTCAACAGCTGCTTGCCATTGATCGCTGTGAAAACTATATGACCGTCCTTTACCTTCTTCATCTTCAAGGCTCTCACCACTGGTACAAAATTTCTGAAACCACCTTCATACTGCTCATTCCCTATTGAATTGATCTCCCCTTGTTCTATTGATATTGGCAGACGTTTAGGAGGTACTGTGCCCAAGTTTGAACTCATGCAAGATAAGTAAACAATGATCATGTTCTGTCATGTTCATAATTTAGAACTTCTATGCTTCAGGAATATATATGTCTGAAAATAAGTTTAAAATTATTAAAGAGCACAAGTGAATTAAGTATAACAAAATTCAGCTGATATATACTGTGAATACTATGTTAAAATGGCTTTTCAAAATACAACACTTCGAGTGGCCATTATTTTTGTAATAACTGAATTTATATAGTGTTAAATTGTAATAATGTTTAGTGGCAAAATTGCTGTTTTTTTTCAGTAGTTTATTGATGCAACAGCATTTTAGGTAAGCAGATTTTTTTTATTTTTGTTATAAAGTGCTTGAAATCAAGTTAAGGATAAAGCATTAATAGAATTAATGTAGGGACGCTTATCTCTTACCTGAGTAGTGTTGCTAACTTTAATGCCAACTTTAACAGCTTTGGTATCAAACAAGAAATACCTTTCTTGATCATTGTTATTTATTAATTTTTCCTGAAAAATTCCAGTATACTTAACTTACACACATTCTGACCTAATGATGCCCACCTAGCATCTTCTTCTTCTATGTGCCCTGTCCTTTCAGGATGTAGGCGATCATGACTTTCCACGTCTCCCTATCCCTGGTGGCTTTTAGTATGTTTTCTCCTGTTATACCACGCAGCCCCTGTTCTGTCATCCATCTGCTCAGGCTCTTCAAACATGTTACCTGCTGCCTTCCTCTGTCTCTTTTGTCTTCTATCTAGCCTGTCAGTATCAGATTCTCCAAGCCCTCCTTCTTCACTGCATGTCCCAGGAACTTCAGTTGTCTCTTCCTGATGCTCACAAGCAAAACATATTGTGTGTAAAAAGCTTTTCCACTTTGTCTCATTAAATCTACTTTTGTTGAAATATTGACACCCAATTTTTCCAAATATATTAAAATATATACTAATATATACAGCACAATTGAAAATTAACTCCCTATTTTATTCATGAGTAACCAGCCAGAAGTCCTGACTTTTTGCTTTGAGGTTGGTAAAAGAAGCAAGTCTACTGTACCAAACAAAGACTTTGGAAGAACTTCAAGAGTGAATACAAGAAGTTATATCTTCCATACCACAAGATTTTCTGGTGAAATCATTGATTTGATTCCTGGTCAGCCCAAGAAGCTGATAGCAAAATCTGGTGCAGATATGAAATTTTCAATAAAACTTTCCCCTCATATTCATTTCTTGTAAAAAATTATAGTTAATGAATAAATTATAACAAATGGGGAGTTACTTTTCAGTCACTCTGTATATCAATATTTTTTGATAAATATTCTATTACATATATTTATTTAGATTATCATAAACAAACTTTGATTAACATAACAAAATTTAAATAACTTCTATCTGAATTTCTGTGATGTGAAGTTAACATTATTTACAGTATTTAAATGCAGATTATTGCAAACCTCCTTAGTAGACACAGAAAGAAATAGCTCATTAAATAAATAAGTTGAATATTTTGGCATAAGAACTTCTAATAGAGATAGAAGCTTACTTTTTTTCCAATGTAGTCTCCCAGTGTCACACACATTTCCCATCTGTGCACAAGCTTCCGTATTCCCTCAGTGTAAAAATCTTTGGACTGATGTTTCAGCTAATCGCTCACAGCACTTTTGACTTCATCATCACTTTCAAACTTGTGCCGCTCATGAGCAATTTCAAGGAACTAAACAGGTGAAAGTCTGAAGGGGGCAAGGTCTGGGCTGTAAGGGGGACGAGGGAGCAGCTCCCAGCCCACCTCGTTGATGGTCTGCACCGTTTGGGCTGATGTGTGAGACCTTGCATTGTCTTGATGATGTCATCATGGACAATTTTGTGTTCTGTCTCAATAGATAGGCTAAAAATCCTTGCAATGTTA
>JBBBDQ010000640.1:55000-147500 GCA_037127315.1 Ascarosepion bandense
GGGTTTAAAACTGATTGTATAGTGAAAGAAAGGAAACTAAAGCTTTTGTTTCAATTAATTTGTACAAGAGTGTACATATGTGTTTTTACAATAGAAAATTTATCTATATATATATATACTGGCATATGATACCTCACATGCTAAAAAAAGTCTACCTCCTTCTACTGAGTGCCCATAGCTCAAAGGTAGAATTGCTGACTGACGCCAATTTGGTCGGGTTTCAATCCTGGGTAAAAGCAATCGGATGTCTAACCATACTGATGTGCAGTGATACAGCAAGACAGATCTGTCTGTGGATGACTATATATATATTTATATTACAAAAAGTTCTGAAAATTTATGAAATGGATTAACAACTGACATATTTAATTTCTTTGAAAATTATTTTTTAAAAGCTACTCATATTTGAGTAGATACTCTGTTGTTAATTAAACAGTATATTTATATATATAACCCTACCAGCCTAAATATTTTTTTTTAATTTTGTTATGAAAATGTGTTGTTCGGCAGGATTTGAAACTGCAACCTCTAACAACATAAGGAAAGCCATCAATTGATTCTATGCATCTTAGACTGCTCTACCACAAATGATTTCACTGTCTAAACAAAGTCAAATTAAACCTTATAAACACAAATTTTTAATTTCTCATAAATATTCATCTCTGTTCTGAAAGTGTATTATTATGAAAACAAATGTAAACAATGTTATGAAAAATTCCAAAGATTTATGAAATGGATTAACAACCAACATGTTTAATTTATTCGTTTCAGCATTATTTTATAGATTATGTACTCAAATACAAGTATCTATTAAAAATAATGTTCAAATAAATTAAATATATATATATATATATATATATGTTAACTTCCAAGCCAAAATCAAGAACAACTTCTCCATTTCTTCAATTATCTCTGATTTTAGTTTAGTAAGAACTGTCACTCCTCTTGTAACACTGTCTTCTTTGTCTCTTTGTTTTAAAAAAATAGTACAGATTGTTCACTTCACTATAAGAAATTTAGTAGTAATATCAGAGACATGAACACCATTTTCAAATTTGCCTATCATTTATTTCTTTGCCTATATCATGATTCTGATTGTTTTTCTTTTCACCATGCTGCTATAAGTATCCATGTTTGATTCCATGGTGTTTTATTTAATCATTTATAAAAAACAAGCATAATGAAATTCAAGAGAAATAGGAAGTAGGAAATATATATTTATATATATATATAGTCATCTGCAGACAGATCTGTTTTGCTGTATCACAGCTCATCAGTACAGTTAGACTCTGATTGATTTTTAACCCAGGATTGAAACGCGACCGAATTGGCGCCAGTCGGTGATTCTACCTCTGAGCTATGGGCGCTCTGTGGAAGGAGGCAGATTTTTAGCGTGTATATTATCATTATACATGCTCAATAGCTGAGAGTGTTCTAATTCATTGCTGAATGAATGATGTGTAGATGCTAGAGTAGCTACTGTTTTTTCAAAGTTTACCATTCTTCCAGAGTGCTCAATCAGGGTGTAAGAGCGTAAATAGTCATCCGCAGACAGATCTGTTTTGCTGTATCACAGCTCATCAGTATGGTTAGACTTTGATTGCTTATATATATATATTCCAGCAAAATCTTTTGTACCAAATGGAAGTTATATTGTAAGGTCTGATGAAATGAGCTAATTAGCTCATAGAAATGAATTATGGTTTATAATCACTTGAAATGACGTGTTGTTTTCTTTTATATATATATATATATATATATATATAACACCATGAAAATAATAAACAAAAATTTGACACTCTCTATATCTAATGCAATCCACTAACACTCAACTAAATGTATTGCGAATATAGTAATAATATATCAAAGTGCATATAAAATTGACAATGTCATGTCTCAATTTAAAAAGATTTTAAAATACACAAAAATAAATATCATTGGAGAAATTTTTAGTGAGACAGCAAGTCACCATGCAATGTTGATTCCTATGTCATCCCAGTATTTGTGAATAAAAAACAAGAGAAAAAACTTCTCTTAGCCAACATGTTTTGTCCTCTGAGGGACATTATCAAAGGAAATTTGCTTTGCTAAAGTTCCTCACAGAGTGAAACTTGTCATCAAAGTATATATATATATATATATATATATATATATATAGTTTACATATCTATATATATTATGACGGAGACTTACCTCGCCAAAGCAAGAGAAGGTGGGTTGTCTGCACATGTGTTTGTAGACGTCATGGAGCTACGAGGTGAGCTCATGCAAGGCAGTTTTGGAATGACACGGCACATGCATCATCGATGAAAGCAAGGCTGTTACATGTGAGAAATTTTGGTTTCTTGCCTGAGACCAAAAACACATAAAAAGAGCCAACTTTTGTTTCGCAGTCAGTCTGGTGTTTGGAAGACAGTGCTTTGATTATGGTGTGCAGGGAACGGAGTCCCGAGTGAAGCAGTGTTCCGGTTTTACGTAGAGCAGCTTGGAGAACAGTTCCAAGCAGTCATATATATATATATATATATATATGTCTATCATGTCTATATGTATAGAGAGAGTACATATATAGTCTTCCGCAGACAGATTTGTTTTGCAGCTCATCAGTATGGTTAGACATCCGATTGCTTTTAACCCAGGATTGAAACCCGACTGAATTGGCATCAGTTGGTCATTCTACCTCTGAGCTATGGGTGCTTGGTAGAAGGAGGCAGACTTTTTAGCATATACATTATCATTATATACAAGCCCAATAGCTGAGAGTGTTCTAATTCATCGCTGAATGAACTATGCATAGATGCTAGAGTATCTAATGTTTTTCAAAGTCTACTATTCTTCCAGAGTGCTTAATCAAGGTGTGATAATTTATATATATATGACTTAAACATGCGGTTCTACAGAAATATGATGACATTATCATGCATAGAGTATGCGAATAATAAGAAAATTTTAACAAAAATGAAAATTGAAAGGATACAAACACTTAGAATCAGAAAGACAGAGTTGATATTTCTGGGACACTTAATGAGGAAAGAGGGCACGGAGAATTTGATACATGCAGGGCATATTGAAGGTAAGAAAGGTGGTAGAACACAGCAAATTTCATACCTTCTAAGTTTGTGCAAACAGAGGGTAGAATAGGAACTGAGTTAGATAGTAAGAAGACAAATGTTGCTTAGAGCTACAAATGGATAAGAAGATGTGGTGAGTTATGATTTTCCATATCCTGAAGGTACACAGCTCATAAAAAAAGTAGAAAAATGCAGGATAGAAATATATTTTTTTTATCATCATTCTACCCCAAGCAAGGCAGAAATGCCACTGCTGTGCCCAAGATTACAGTGAGACAAAAGAAAATCTCCTTCCACCCCCAAGCTATGGGTTAATTAGTAGACCTGCCAAACATTGACAAGTTGTAAAAAACTTGCTCAATCAATTAATAAACTAGAGAGCCAGTGAAGTCAGGTGAATCAGCAGGTTGGCCGGAATGATAACCTCCAAGTAAGCAAGTTAATTTCATTCCTTCATTGGATGTCAGTGGCTTGCCTAATATGTAAACAGGTGGTTGACCCAACTGCACTTACGATTTGCACATGTGGGATAGCAAAATGACAGGTAGATATATAAGCATTCCATCCAATTGGGAGGAGGCAGAGAGTCTCTTTCATCCTTGCAAAAAGAAGAGATCTATGTTTGGAGAAAGCTCTCAAAGCCACACATCATCTCACTGATATTAAATGGTGAATTTCAGGTTTGAATAAACAATTTCATCTTGCATAATAGTTTACACAATGATAACATTATGTATTCTTGTATTTTTTTATTATACTTTTATGTAGCTATAAATATCTATGTTCACAGACAATTATGCATACATAGAAATTTATTAATCTATATATATATATATATATATATATATAGAGAGAGAGAGAGAGAGAGAGTGAAAGAGAATGGGACAGGTATCTTGATTTATATATTTGTAAACGTGAAAATGAATAGTTAGATAGATAGATAAAATAAACATACCAAAATAGATAGATAACTAGATAGATAAATAAAATAAACATATCAAAATAGATAGATAGATAGATAGATAGATAGATAGATAGATAGATAGATAGATAGATAAAATAAACATACCAAGATAGATAGATAGATAAAATAAACATATCAAAAAAGATAGATAGATAGATAGATAGATAGATAGATGAAATAAACATATCAAGATAGACAGATAGATAAAATAAACCTATCAAGATAGATAGATAGATAGATAGATAGAATGGATTTAGTTGCCCTGTCAAATTTATGCTAGCCAATCCTGAATAGTGGTAAGCAATGCCACATCAATTTCATCCTTCCATTTTGCAACCCATTTCCGCCATGGTAAAAAAAAAAAATGCTGAGGTATGACCAAGTGGTCACATTGGTGGTATCCGGTAAGTTTATTAATACTTTTGGACTAGATGTCATTATTCAAAACTGAAATGTAATCCTGCCTTTCCTAGGAAGAAAATTCTGGGATGAGAAAACCTGTTTTACTGAAAATTTTTTCTTAAACAAAAACAGAAACCAAATACAAGGGTGGCAATCCAAGACTGACAGAGAATAAGATAAAAATATTCAGCACTGTTTAAAGAGAGTAGAAACGTTTAAAATAGAAGCTGCTCAAACACAGGGAACTCTAGCCAAATCAGTCACTTTCCATGAAAACACGATAATGATGTTAACGTAAATCTTTTGCCAATAATATGCAGATTCATGATTTTATATTTCTAACATATTGTCTGAACATATTGCTACTTCTCCATCATGATGCGACTTTTAAGTAAAATCATTTCTGTAGGATGCAGATAGTATAACGTCTGCAAGAAGCCAGAATAAGATAACGAAATATGCTGAAACAATCAAATAACATGCTGAGACAACTGCACGTCACTGGATTATGGTGACAAATGCTAGTGCCACATGGGTATCACTCTGAGTCTCCATTATTAATACCCAGTGACAAGCCTGGGGAGGATAACGAGTACTCATTTTAACCGGAGTTTTTTCCTGACTTTTCCCTCTCATGTTACATACATATGTGCAGAGACATATGTACACATACATGTGCATACATACTTGACAATTCTTGATGGCTGTTGATCCAACAAAAGGATTCATCCGCCTTTTGTCAGGTCTTATTTTTTCCTGCAGGGTAACTAGCCATCCAACTCACCAGTCAAGTCTGGTGGATCATCTGCTTTAGTCATTGATAATCTGACTATGCAGTAGGTAGTACTGGGTTAAATATTGCCAGTAGAACTCAACAAGTGTCTTGACATAGATATACTTATATACATAATGGGTATATATATATATATATAATTGTTTAAACCCGAGGAACCTTTCAGTCAACTCTTATCAAGGGTTCTCGTTGGCTTTAATTTTAAGGGAATTAAGGAAACGGACAAGGCAAAATAAATTAAATTACTTACAATGCTGGGAGATGATGGAACTCGTTTAAAAATAAATTTATTGAAAAAAAACACATAAAATGTAAGGAGGGGGGTGTACACATGTAATTCCACAAGAGTGTTTAAAAGTGAAAAAATGTTACACTCACAGACTCACCAGCAATTGTATATATATGTATATATATATATATATATATATATATAAAGGAAAACTCAACACATCATTTAAATACACACACACACACACACATATATATATAAAAAGGTTGTGATGGGTAAATTGTCGCCATTTTATATTTTTAATTTTGTGAATATGCATTGTTTGTCTTTGAGTTTGTCACTTGGACAAAATAGTAGGATCAGTTGGGCACCATCTTGTAAAACTGTTATGGTGAAACACACCTATTCTATAGTGAATGGACTCTCCCACCTAATTTAAGTAGGAGTAGTAAGAGGAACAAGGGTTAGTCGATGTTGGACGATAGTAGTCGACAGTCGAAAATGAAAGTAGTCAGCGACCTGGCAAGATTACACTGCGTAATACATATTATATCAAGTTCCTAACGTTTTGTACATTGAATCTATTAGGACTGACTTTAGCACCAATACTAGCCTCCATGGCGAAAATAACTCCACAATGAAAACAGAGCACAATGACATAATTCACTCTGCTAGAAATTTGGAATGGCATGTTGAACTGCTTGGCATTTTCACCAGAAGCTCAAACATGAACATTTCAGAGAATTTAGAAAAAGTTGGATGAGTCTAGTGGTGACTACAAATATGTTTAGAGTGAACATTAGTGATGGTGTCATTATGTCTCCATTCATCTTCCCGTAAGGCCTCAGACTTAACAAGGAATCCTACATAAAAGCCTCTTGTGACTTCTGAAAGACCCTGTGTCTGGCAACAGGACTTTACCTCATGCCACACAAGCAGAAGAACCAAGTTATGGCTGTCAGAAAATTTCTATGATCACAACACCCCCTTATGTATGGCCACTTTACTCCAAATACTGCAACTCCTTTGATTATTACGTGTGAGGCACAGTTGATTGAATAATACCAAAGATTAACTGAAGGCAAGGATTATGGCAGTATTTACCAACTTAAACAAGGAAACCACCCTTACAGAAGATTCTTAAATCATCTAGAGGCAATGGTTGAAGCCAATGTTGATTTTATTGAATAAATTTACCTTTTTCATATTTCAGAATAATTTTTCATAATTTTGGTAAATATATCTGTTAAAATGTAATGTTAGTGTAATTTGTATTTTTGCATAATTTAGATCACAAATCGTCTATTTCACCCTGCATATATACAGGCCAGAAGATGCATATTTTCCTAACAAGATTTCTCGAATATTCAGGCCTTTAGATGTATGTAAATATATTGTTTAATTATAAAAAAACAGTGTATCTATTCAAACATGAGTATCCATTAAAAATAATGTTGTTTAAACAAATAAATTAAAGACATGTTGGAGTTAATCTATTTCATAATAGATTTCATGAAATTTTATAAATAAATTATCTTTATTTACACTTGTTTACATTAGGATACAAAAACAGAGCATTTGTCTATACATCTGAGATTAAGTAGTATTTACACTATTTACATCTAGATTGTTATCCACATCTTTGTTGCCATTTTTGCAACGTTGTATGCTCCGGCCTTCATCAGGTGCTAGGAATTTTGAACTGAACCCTTTGTTACGATCACTGGGGTATATTATTCTCATTCCTTGTGCAATGCAAGTCGACTCTCTGTGCAGGGCCCGGAAATTCTTTCCGCCTGAATCTATCCTGCAATTATATAAATCCACCATCCGCCCGTGTATTGAGTACTGCTGCCACATTTGGTCGGGTGCCCCTTCTATTCTCCTCGGGCTTCTTGACAAAATACAGCGAAGAATCTGTAATGTGATTGATGCTGACCGCCTGCAGTATCTCTCTCACCAGCGTGACTTGGCTTCCCTGTGCCTCTTCTATAAATACTTTCATGGCTTCTGCTCTGATGAACTTAAATCACTGGTGCCCCCCAGATGTGAATTTGCATGAGATACTAGATTGGCAACTAGGTCCCACCCTTTTACAGTGAAACCAATGAAATGTAACCGCAATTTCTACTCCAACAGCTTCTTTCCTCGCACTTCCTGCCTGTGGAATTCCCTACCGCATGCTTGCTTTTCCGACGGCTACAACCTCCAGGAGTTTAAATGTAAGGTCAATAGACACCTCCTAACACACTAACTCACACCCACTCTCTCCAACTTTCTCCCTATGTACATCCTAACTTGTCTATCACCCTCCTTCTGACATTTCCTATACCCAATCCCTCTATGTAACCCCCTGCACTATAGTGGCAGTGGAATGCCTTGCCTGGGGTGACACGATTAAAAAAAAAAAGCCTCTTCTGGTAGTCATGAGTTACCTCCCTTTAAAACTCTTTAAGTTATTTGTTCAAAACTGCTGCAATATACCCCAGTGATCATAATAAAAGGTTCAGTTTAAAATTCCTAGCACCTGAAGAAGGCTGGAGCATACAATGGCTGAAATATTGTAAAAATGACAACAAGAATGAGGACAATAGTCCGAATAATGTAAATAGTGTAAAAACAGAGCAGACATGAATTCATTGAAAAATTAGGAAAATATGTGTTTAAATAATTTCAGGATATTTTTGACTATAAGTATTTTGTGGTCAGACTGTCAAGACACTTCAGATTAGTTGACAGTTTCCCTTAGGTGATGCAGGTTCATATCGATTCATTTCTCGATTTTTCAGGTCAGTGGATGTAAATATATATACTGTTGAATTATTAAAACAGAATGTCTATTCAAATACGTGTATCCATTAAAAATGATGTTTAAATAAATAAATTTATATATATATATTTATTCATATGTACGCATACACATGCACAGGCATAGATGAATACATCAGTCAATTAAGTGCAATACATGATACAAACTTGGGCAATCATATCTGACTAGGCAGATAATTTTCTCGCAGTAGGTTGCCATTACTTTCTGTGGTAGACTGGTTGCCAACCAAAGCTATAGAACCTAATTTGTTTTGCTATTTAACACATAGTTGGAGGGAGATTTGACAGATTAATATCTTTCCCAAGGGTATTTGCACATATGGGAATGCAATGAATTCAACTGGATTTTGAACTTTAACATACACAAACAAATAAACACACATACAAACATATTATACACTGGACATCAGAGTAAACAATTCATTGTCAAATGGTTCTTTTATTGTTATTACTATAATTTCTATTTTATTTTAAATGATAAATAATAGTATTCAAGCAATAAATAAGAAAAGAATAAAAAAATTAAATCATTAGCCAATGTTGCTAAAAGCTCTTTGAATGATAAATGATAGGGAAAGAAATGAACTATACTGAACCAATAGTTAAACATAAATGAAAAAATAAACATTACAACTGGAAATGATTTTTATACAAATTAAAAAATTACATCCATGAAAATAGAAAAATATTAGATTTAAATATAGAATAGAATTATTCATGGAAATGTATAAGTAATTTAACAAATACTAAGTATTAAATATTTTTAATAATAATTAGTGATAATAGACATTCTTAATAAAGTAAACCTGCTAAATAAGACTTATTTTCAAAATAAAACAATTGACGCAAAGTACTGTGCGAAAATATTAGGACAAGAACAATTTTATCTTTTATGAGGCATCAAAATAAAGTTTAAAATCACCCCTGTCCTAACACTTTTGCACACTACTGGTAGTGTGCAAAAGTATCAGGACAGGGGGGATTTTCTTAAAAACCTCACTGAAATTTAAATACAGTGTGGATATAAAATAAATTGCTCATAAATATTGATTATTTAAAATTAGGTGTAAAGGAAATGTATTAAAAAGAAGTTAGATTTAATTTTTCCTATTTTCTATTAAACAAGTTATTTTGAAACTACTCATTATTCTATTATTTCTTGGATATGACTGACTTTTTTCTTATTCCCCCCTCTTGAATTGATAAATGTAATGTTACTTCACGAGACAGACTTTGGGAACAAATACAAGCTGCTTGGCAGGAGATACCGTTAGATACATTGAAGAAGCTTGTGATGTCAATGCCTGACAGAATGAAGGCTGTGATCAAAACAAAAGGCTATTATACTAAATATTAAATTTATTTTGTAACAAGTATTTTTTCTTGTTAAAGCATTTGTTGAGTAAATCAAATAAAATTACTTTAATTAAATTGTTTATTTTCTGTCAATATGCCTCATAAAAGATGAAATAGTTCTTACCCTAATACATTTGAACAGTACTGTATATGTCAACTTATCTTAAAAATTACAAATATATATTTTAATAATTAAATAAATGTTAAAAGAATTATAACATAATAAACAATGATATATACATACATATATATATATATATATATATATATATATATATATATATTATAAGAAAGTGGAAGAACATATAGATTAAAACCGCTGTTCAAGCATTTATTTTTATAAAGAGTGCCCAATACATAGTAGAGCTTAATATTGTAATTTTGTTATTACAATGGTTTATAAAAGCATAATATCACTACACAAAATTTTTCATGTTTCAGAACAATACTGTGTTTTTTTCAGGTGATATGTTAAAATAAATGGTGAAAATCATTTATTTTTAAAATATAAGATGAATTCATGATTATTTAGAAAATTAGGGAGTGGTACTTGGAGAAAATGCTGTAGGTGTGTTAATGTTGTTCAATAAAAATGAGAATATAGATATATATGCTTATCTCTGAAACCAGACATTATTGGATACTAATATTTGAGTAGAGGCTCCATTTTTAATAAGATTTCTCAAATACTCAGACCAGTAGCTGATAATAAATATGTTTAAAAAATATATATAGTGGAATATCTACTGAAATGTGGCTATCCACCAAAAATAACAATTATGTGATAAAAAATCTGTCTGATTAATAAACAAAAATCCATTACTTTTTAAATATATATATATTACTTTTTAAATATATATCTATATATACACTAAGTCCTTGTGAAACTTTATCAAGGAAAGTATGGAAATTTTACTGAGTAGGTTTTATTTTTTTAAGTAACATTACTTCAGTATATAAATACAGACTACCATATTTCTGCACTTGACTTCATAAAGTTTCTCAAGGGACAAATCATGTGGGCATAAACATCTTTCCTCTTGTCTGTTATTTTATTTATATTATCTTTGCAAATATTATTTACTTATATCTGAATGTGTACGCACATGCATCACACACATACATACATACATACATACACACACATATATACACTACCGACCATAATTATTAGACCATCCCAGTGTTTTTTTTTTTTAAATGATGTATTTCATACTATTTTTTTTTTTTTTTTTTATAAGCGTTTCACCCCGAGCAAGGCATGTCACTGCCACTACTGTGCAGGGGGCTACGTAGAGTGGAGAAAGGCTGATTAAATATAGGAAATAACAGAGGGTGGGTGATAGGCGGGTGAGGATACCGAGAATGAGGGTTGGGCAGATGAGTGTTGTGAGAATAGTTGGGAGTTAGTGTGATAGGAGGTGTCTATTGACCCTACATTTAAACACCTGGAGATTGTAACTGTCGGGAAAGCAGACTTGTGGAAGGGAGTCCTTCCTGAAGAGAGGAAGGTAACCAGGAACGAACAGCTCTGAAGAAGGGATAGAAGGGTCAAGGTTAGTCTCGCATATAGCTAAGATATCAGGTGAGTTAGTTAGAAGGAAAGACTCTACACTATTAAAGTTAGTGCGAATACCTCGTATATTTGTGAAGGTAACGCAGATAGGTTTGGGCGATTTTAGTATTTATTGCCAAGTGGATAATTCTAAATGAAAATAGAATATTTCTTTTGTTGTTATTACTTTGCAAAATTTTACAAGGCAGCCAGGAAGCCTTTGCTTTGGCCAGCCAATAAGAAAAAGAGACTAACATGGGGAAGAGAGCACAAAAACTGGACATAAGAACAGTTTATTTGATGCACATATTATTGTGCAGTATTAACAAAAGAACCAATCTATTTTCATTTAGAATTATCCACTTAGCAATAAATAGTAAAAATAGTATGAAATACATAATTTCTTTTTAAAAACTGGGGTGGCCTAATAATTATGGCCGGTAGTATACATATTGACTGAAGGCACCACTCATAGTATAAACCTAGGTCGTGTAATAACTCAATTACAAATGGAAAATATTCAAAAGTTCTACAATATAATTGTATTGAACACTTAATACAAATGTGCACTGGTCTAATTTTATTATGACCAGAAACTAAGTATTTAAACAATCTAAACTTATTTATAAATGGAACTTTGTCTGTGTGTGTTACCTATAGACTCCAAAATGGCTGAACCAATTTTGTTGAAAATTTACACAGTTGTACTATAAGCATCTGCAAGTGTTCTTAGCTAGGTTTTGTGTTGAGGTACACCTGATAAATATTGAAAATCGATAATTGAAAAAATCTGGTTATAGAAGGAGTGGTCTGATTTTAATGAAATTTGATACACTCATAGACAAAGACATAAGAAACAATATTCAGAAGTTTCAAGGTTGCAGTTCTTACAACAGTGCAGAAAATTGATAATATATATATATATATATATATATATATATATATAAAAGGCAAGATGTTTGTGTGTGTGTCTGTTTATCTGTCTGTATGTCCTTTATACAAATCCACAATTTTTATCCGATTCTCACCAAACTTCACACAAATATTCTTTAGGCTATGTCTGAGCTCCAGGACCATGGATTAATTTTAAAGCTTTCATTACACCCAAGCAACGCTGGGCTATACTGCTAGTATATATATAGAAAGAGAGAGAGAGAGAGAGATGTATGTATAGTAATAAATACAATCAAAGTTATGTTCATTTATCTTGTTTTTTCTCTGAGTTTCATGGATATTACTTTCACCAATCAGGAGACTTGTTTTAATTCTTCTGATGACTGGATGCAATCTCTACAAAATTCTTGGCATCAACATAAGGAAACATTTCATTTTATTTATTATTATTCATTTTTTCTTTAACTAAAGTTCATGCAATACAATGCTCGAGAGCCACTCAAAGTAGAGGGTTAATGAATGAGATTTTTAATGTGAATGTAAGAGGAACTAGTAAGAAGTGGAGCTTATGGTAATAAGGAGGATATGTAATGATTGACCCCTTGACTTGAAGAAGAAGTTAAAATTATAGTGTTTAGGAAGGCACACAAAACCAGGATTGTTTCATTTTATCTTTCCCATTTGGGCACCTCCGCATGGTGTAAAGGTTAGCAAGTTTGTCTAAAAAAAATCATTACAACTGAGTAGTGAATTCAATCCTCACTGAGTGACCCATACATTTGGTCTTGTGCCACCTCTAAGATGCGGTTAGAAAAATCACCATTCCTACTAGATTGGGGCACCTCAACATGCTGCAATGGTTAACAAGCTTGTCTTGTAATGAATCATTACAGTTGAGTCGTGAGTTTGATCCTCACTGTGTGTCTCATACTTTTGACCTTGTGCCACATGTAAGCAGTGTTTAGAGAATCACCATTCCTACTAGATTGAGGTACCTCGACATGCTGTAATGGTTAACAAGTTTGTCTTGTAATGTCTCATTACAGTTGAGTAGTCAGTTTGATCCTCACTGTGTGTCTCATACTTTCGACCTTGTGCCACATGTAAGCAGTGTTTAGAGAATCATCATTCCTACTAGATTGAGGCACCTCGACATGCTGTAATGGTTAACAAGCTTGTCTTGTAATGTCTCATTACAGTTGAGTAGTGAGTTTGATCCTCACTGTGTGCGTCATACTTTTGACCTTGTGTCACATGTAAGCAGTGTTTATAGAATCATTTTTCCTACTAGATTGGAGAACCTTGACATGCGGTAATAGTTAACAAGCTTGTGTCTTGAAAAATCATTACAGTTGAGTAGTGAGTTTGATCCTCACTAGGTGCACCATACTTTCAGCCTTGTGCCACATTTAAGCTGTACTTAGAGAATATCACATTCCTATTTTAACAAACAAATTGCATCTCAGTATAAATTTTGTAAGAAAAATGAACGTTAGGAATGAGAATGTAGATGTGTATAAATGTTTTCCCACAAGATCATCAAAAAAGATTCAATGTATTTTCTCCTAAAAATAAGTTTCTTACAGTAACACTTTTCGACTGATTGAGAAGGGATAAAACCAAAGGCATGTACTATTTTCTGTGAACTTTTTTGGGACAGCAACATATCCATATATGTGTGCGTGGTTTAAAATGTTAAAAAAGTTTAAAAAACAGGTTATAAATAATGGAAATAATGAAAAAGTTATGTAAAGAAACTGAAACTTGTAAAGAAATTTAGAAAATAACAAAGGAGAGAAAAGTTCAGGATTTTGCTTTTTATAAATAAATAACAAAATTTGAATAAAGTTTTAGAAAATACAGAAATAAATTAAAAACACATCAATAAAAGCAACTGTAAAATGGCATAGATTCTTAAACGTAACACGACCAGCAGCAGCAGCTTGTGAATTGGGGGCAAAATGATTGCAGTTAAATCTTCGTTTATCACTCAAAAAAATGTGATAAATAAACCTAATTTCTTACAAAATTGAATATGTGTGTTTATTCTTGCACTTGAGAGAACAAAAATAGCCAAATTTTTATTAGCAGATCCGGTAAAAAGGAAATATATTAATTATCTGAGGATTTATAATTTATCATTAAGGATTTCTAGAAATTTTTCAATTTTTTTTTTCTTTTTTGATGGCTGCTTTTTGATGTTTATGTTTCTTTAACAATTCAAGAATTTATCAGATTTTGACAATCTATATTTGCAGGAAGGAAGAAGAGGTAAAGCAGGAATCTTTCAAAATCTTTCAAGACTTCTGCTTGAGAATAGGGGGGTCATAAAAACATTTAACATTTCACGTTTTCTGAAGATGGCTAAAATAAATAGAAAATTATACTGAAATTATATATATATATGTGTGTGTGTGTGTGCATGTGTGAATGTTTCTAAAATATTTTCCTTAATAATATATAAAAAATGCTTATATTTGTTTGATCTGTATGTATGTTTGAATGAATGAATGTATGTATATATGTATGTATCTCATATATATATATATATATATATATATATATATAGATATCTTTAAAAATTTATATTTATTATATATTTTATTAGTATATATATAATAGCACTGCTCATACTACATTAACCACTGTTTTATTAACGTCTAAATAATATTATTATGCATGTATGTATCTCCATATGTATATGTATTAATTGACATAACTATATATATATATATATATATATAATATATGTGTATATATATATATATTTATATATATATATATATATATATATATATATATATATATATATATATATAATGTCTAGTAATATTAAGCTACACATTTTTACTTCAACATACATATATATATATATATATATATATATATATATATATATGTATACTAAACTATTGTAGGTCATATTTAAATCAGATCTGAATTAGACCAGTAAACAGTTGCATTAAAAAGTGCTGAGTACATATTTAAAAGAAGATAAAACTTTAAATCATCAAAAAGGTTAAAACCATGGTAGCATAATCAGCTGATCTTCCCAACTAAACATATATATATATATATATATATATATATATATTTGTATGAGATAACAAACAGTATATAAATGTTTGTATATCAGGAACAATAATTTGAGGAAAATGTATGAAAAAGTGGGAAAAATTTTTTCACGTGATGCATTTTATCATTTACAATGTCAGTGCAGTAAATTTGCTTTATTGGTGAGACTACAAATGTTCGCGAACTAGGGATGCTGGTAATCTAAATTTTTTTTGGTATTATCTAAACAATTAACTGAGATGAAAATGCTTAAAGAGTGCCTCTCCCCCACTTTTCTCTCTCTCTCTTTCTCTCTCTCTCTCTCTCTCTCTCTCTATATATATATATATATGACTTTAGGGTATTACATATTTATCTATAAGAGGACTCAATATCAACAACAGAACATATGCAAATATAAAAGTGAGCCCTGAGACCAACATCAAGTGGTGACAGTCTGTTTCATGCTTGTATGCAATTCTGTCAAACAGGCAGTCACTGCTCATTGTTGACCTCACACACACACACACACACACACACACACACACACACACACACACACATATATATATATACATATATGTGTGTGTGTGTGTGTGTGTGCGTAAAGAAAGAGTATGGATTTTTATTTATTAATCCAACAGTTTTTATTACTTTTTAGTAGATACTCATATTTGAGTAGACATTCCATTTATTTATTAAGCAGTATATTTATTTACTTATGTCTACCTACCTGTTTATCCAAGAAATCTTTTTAGAGAAAAATATGTACCCTCAGTGTTCTAAGGTCCTTAAATAACTCCTCCCTAATTTTGAAAGTTTTTCATTTGTTTGAAAATTCCAGTAGCATGTTCATAAAAAATTACTGTTGGTAGCATTTGAAAAATGCTAAAATAAGTTATTGTAAATCACCTAAAGATGCCAAAAGGTTAAGACCTTTTTATAAAGGTTAAGACCTTTTTATAAAGGTTAAGACCTTTTATAAAGGTTAAGACCTTTTTATATCAAAAGGTTAAGACCTAGGTCATGGAAATAACTCACTTCTAAATGAAAAATATTCAAAGGTTCTGCTATATTGAACAAAATTTAATACAACTCTGTACTAGTCTAATTTAATTATGACTAAATATATATATATATATATATATATATATATATATATATATATATATATGAAATATGTGGTAAAATACTATAAATATTTAAAACTGAATTATTACTAATACCTAATTATTACCAATACCTCGGGACTTTAAAGATCTTCAGTCAGTCAATTAACTGTTACATGTGTTACCTGCTTTGGTGTTCATCTCATGAAAGCAACATTACTAACTGGGCAGAAGATTTTCCCACAGTAGGTTACCATTACTTTATGAGATAGACTGGTTGTCAACCAAGGTTATAGAACCTAATCTGTCTTGTTATTTAATCGATAGCTAAAGAGATAGATCATATTATATTATTAAGTAGTAATTAGTGGGGGATCAGTTTAACCCATGGCTGGAGAGAGAAGTGACAAATTAATACTTTTCCCAAGGGTATGTAAGTGAATGCAATAAATTCAACTGGAATTTGAACTCAGCACTCCGATTTCTAATTCTGACCCAATATTTACTGCCCTACACATCCGTAGATCTTACCAATTTAAAAACAATCAAAGATCTTCTTCTATGTGACTTGTGCTTTCAGGACGTAGGCGATCATGGCTTTCCACATCTCCCTATCCCTGGTGTCTTTTAGCATGATTTCTCCTGTTACACCATGCAACCTTCGTTCTGTCATTCACCTGATCAGGTCCTTCAAATATGTTATCTGCTGCTTTCCTCTGTCTCTTTTTCCCTCTATCTGGTCTGTTAGTATCAGGTTCTCTAAGCCATCCTTCCTCATTGCATGTCCCAGGAACTTTAGTTGTCTCTTGCTGATGCTCAATATTAATTTCCTTTCTGTTTCCAAGCTTTCCAAATCCTCATCATTGCTCCATGATATTTGCAGCATCCTTCTGTAGAACCACATTTCAGCTGCTTCAAGTTTTTCCTTCATCTTTGATGATATTGTCCAGCATTGACTGCTATATTGAAGAATTGACATCACATAGCAATCCAGTACTCTCTTCTTTGTTTCTAGTGAAAGTTTCCTGTCTCTTAATACTTTACTTAGCTTCTGGAATGCATCCTTTGCCATGCCAATTCATCTTTAGATCTCTGTGTCGCACTTTCTGTCTTCTGTTAGAACACTTCCCGGGTATTTAAATTTTTGTATCTGCTTGATTTTAGTATCCCCCATCTGTATTTGGCATTTTGGGTTGCTCTTTTTGCCGATGACCATGTATTCAGGTTTCTTGCAGTTTATTTGTAGCCTTTTTTTGTCATTCTCTTCAGTTACCTTCTGTAGGAGGTATTGTAGTTTTGTTTCCATGTCTGCAATCCGCACTGTATCATCTGTGTACCTTATGTTGTTCAAATTGTGGCCTCTGATGACGAATCCTGGCATAACATTTAGCGTCCTCAGAATGTAAAAACAATATTTTTTATAAATTTTCTTGTCCTTTGGGAGACTGTATCTCCAATAAAAACAATACCAATAATCAAAAAACAAAGTTAAATTTTTACAGTGGCCACATGTGAACCACACTCTCTCTCTGAGGTTAACTTGTCATGTATTAATCATTGCATCTCCCACAATCAAAATACAACTACCAACATAAATTAATTAATAAAATACTATATAGCACTCAATGGAAGGACAGACTTAAAATATCATTACTATACAAGAGAAAAAACTCACATTAAATAAAATATCATTCACTATAAGAAATGGTATCTTAGAGTGATTATACCATGCTTAATATGTGCGCAAAATAATAATGATAACTCTTTTTTTTCTCGTGCAGTGAGAAAAAGAGACATAGAGAAGTTTGTGGCCATTCCCTGGAGTTTTAAAAACCTCCTAAAATCTGAAGGTTGTGTGTATTTTTCAAAACTAAATATGAGTTCACTTCAAGCCTGAAGAACCTTAACACTAATTGAAGAGTTCTACCTTAGATTTAATAATGACAATATTAGGTTGTCCCAAAAGTTGGTAAACACTTACAAAAAATTGAAATTTTGCTCACCAAGTAATCTAAGGTTACCAGAAAACACTTGTAAAAAATTGAAATTTTACTTGCAAAAACAACAAAAATTATTTCTCAAAATAAAAACCATCATTTTCCAAGACTTTCTGCCATTGATCTGCAAGCTTTCAGATCTGAGGTACCATTCAGCCGGCTTCAAATCAAAGAATTCTTGACACGCTTCCTCGACTTCATCAAACAAGTTGAATCAGTGGCCCTTCAGAAAGTGTTACATTGAGCGGAAAAGGACGTAATCTGATGGAGCACAGTCAGGACAGTAGGCCGGATGTGGCAGAACTTCAACGCCGTCCAGCTCTTCAAACATGTCTTTGGGCTTCCTGGCAGTGTGTGGCTTGGCATTGTCCTGCTGCATCAAAGCACGCTTTCAGTTGATCAGAGCAGGGTACTTTTGCTTCAACATTTTGTAGACCCGCTCAAGTTTCCGACAATAAAGACTCATGTTGTCAGACTCGAAACGATTGTACCCCTTTGAGATCACTGCATATACAATTGTTCCTTCACCTTCGGCAACACAAATCTCTTCTGCAGCTTTTCTGGTTGAAAAACCTCGCTTCCAGCAGTAACGAATCAAAACTCGCAGCTCTATTTTATCAACTGTCATCTAGAATACAAAGATGAAGATCACTATAACAATATAAACACAAAATTGCATAAAAATTCAATTTTTCGAAAGTGTTTACGAACTTTTCGGACAACCTAATAATAATGACAAACTTCACTCAAAATTTAAGCTCCTTTTCTCAAATTTACTTTGTTGAATAATGTAATTTTAGGGCTGGTAAATTAAAAATTTAATCAACATCCACCTTAAAAAGTTGAACATCTTGTACTAATGGATTAAATAGTTTTAGCATCCTAGCTTAGTAAAAGTAGGAGTTAATTAAACTAAAGAAACTTACTAATTATTGCATTCACAAATTATCAAATCTAAATATTTTCTCAATCTTTTAACCTATAGTATATGCATATACATGCACATATGTATTTCTGTTGTAGAGCAGCTGATAGAACGGTCTGTGGATCAAAATCGCTATATAAATAAAGATTAGTAGCAGTTAAGAATTCAAAATGTTATTGATGATTATTAGACTGTACTCTCTGCAACTCTAACAACTTAACCTCTCTTGTCTTTCTAATTATTATTGTTCTGTTTTATCTGTGTTCGTCTTCTTTGTACTTAATATCCATTAGCACGGATATTGTGCTTTAGATACTTCAGCACACATCATTTGGTATGGTTTTGCTGCCTTGGTGATACAAAAATTTCATTAGACAAGAATAAATAAATAATAAAAACAGAATGTCTGCTTAAATATGGGTGTTCATCAAAATAATTATTAAAGTTATAAAACATACATATGTGTCTGTGTGTGTAAATTATGAAACAAAGTGGAAAATTTAAATGACATGTCTCATCAAGAACATATGTTGTCTTTAGTTTCCTCAGATTCTAACCTGAGGAAACCAAAGAGAGTAGACACTTTTGGCAAAACACATCAGTTATAAATTTTTCACTTTGTCTCTTTATTTTCACTTTTGTTTCAGACACTATTATACATCTTACAAACACACACACACACACATATATATATATATATATTAGTCATCCACATGCAAGCCTGTTTCACTGTATTACAGCTCATCAGTGTGGCTAGATCCACTTACTTCTGGCTAGGATTGAAAAATGACCGATTTGGTGTGAGTCAGAGTCACTACCCTCTAAGCCATAGGCGCATGGAATCAGAAAAGGGAAATTTTAACATGTTGTATATAAGCAGTATACACACACACCAGTCACCGAAAGTACACAAGTCATTTCTGAAGAGTAATGCATATATCGAAGAAGTGAAAACTGTTTCTAAAATTTTCTTCTCTAGAGAGCTCAATCCTAATGAGAGCATAATATATGAGTCATCCACATACAAGCCTGTTTTGCTGTATCACAGTTCATCAGTGTGGCTAGACACATCCACTTGCTTCTAGTAGGGATCAGATCAAAACTCTACAGATTTGGTGTCAGTAAAACTATAATTTATTTTGATGGGTAAGTTTTTAGTACCCATCTCATCAGAGTACAAATTATAAATGGTTTAATTTAATCAGAACATGCAAAAACAGGAAGTCAAGCTGCATGACCTAGAAAAGAATTTTTAGGGTGTTATAAAGTTAGTGTTATAAAAGGTAGAGAGGTGAGAAGTAAACTATTTGTCAGTCAAGGATTAGTGGGATGTGTCACTAAAGTTGTATTTATGAACTTATATGTTAATATAAATGTAATTATTAACATTCTAAAAATGCTTTCATTAAGAAAATGTCCACAAGAATTAAAGGAAACTTTTCTTAATTGAATTTAAAGATAACTTTGAATTAAAAAGTTTTTAATGAAAATTTTTAGAAGAAGTTTTTGAAAAGTTGGGATTTCTTTTCTGACAAGAAATTAAAAATGGATTTTATTTCAGGTCTGACTTTTTTATTGATGGCCATTACTAAATAAATAATGAACCCAACAAACAAAAACAAAATGAAATACTTGGTTGCTATTTCTTTCATTTTTTTAATATTTTTGAGAACTTGATTTTTGAAATTATAGAAACATTTTCATATATTTTCATCTATATATATATATATATATATATATATATATATATATAGGCATTCCTTTATAAATGCAAATTTGATTAAAGCGTTTTTGATTGGTGTGCTAAAATATTTATATACCAAAATTTTATTAGTTCATATGTAATACTCGATTAGTGCAGTAAAACATTCTTTAGTTTAACTATAGTAATTGAAAATTGATTTTTATATATTTATTATTGATTATTATTATTGATTATTATTGATTATTATTTATTATTGATTATTATTGATTACACATTAGTTGCCCTAATTCAGTGATTCTTCTCTCTCTCTCTCTCTTTCTATCTCTGTCTCTCTTTATATATACATATTGATTGATTGTTTAATTACTTAGTTTTTGGTCAGGACATATTTGTATAAAAAGGTGTTCAATATTGTTGAACTTTTGAATATTTTTCATTTGTAAATGAGTTATTATGCAACCCAATTTTCTACCATCTGGTAAAATTTCCTGAAGACCTCAGATGATACAATCGCCTGAAGACACCAGATGGTAGAAACCTGGGTTGCATAATAACTCGTTTACAAATAGAAAAAAAAAAAAATATATATATATATATATATATATATATATATATATATATATAATTTAATTACTTAATTTCTGGTCATAATGTAATCAAACCAGTACACAGTTGTATTATAAAGTGTTCAATAGAATTATATTGTAGAACTTTTGAATATTTTTCATTTGTAAATGAGTTATTATGCGACTCAAGTTTCTACCATGAGTCATGTTTCAGGCAATTTGTAATAACTGATTTTATTTTTTGGTCATAATTTCCATTCTTTCATTCAATAATTCATTTTTATTTGGGAATAGCATAATCGCTAACTTTTCTTCCTGGCACAGTCTACATATAAAAAATACCTATTAAGCTCATACAACCATAGATGAAAATGTTATAATTTCTTGTAATTTTAAAAATTGTGCGTTCAAAAATTCCCTATTGCGTTAGCATTCAAAAAAATCCCCATTACCTGAGTGTTCTTAAAAAAAAATGGTAAATGGTAAAATCAGTTATTGCAAATTGCCTGAAGTCACCACTCATGGTAGAAACCTAGGTCACACACATTTACAAATGAAGAATATATATATATATATATATATATATATATATATATATATATATATATATATGTGAACATGCAGATGTTCATTCATGCATGTACTCAGGAATGCACAAGCATACACTCAATTTCAAATGATGATCATGGCTCTCAACAGCTTCCTTTATATTTTTTAATAGTGAATTGCCAAAGTTTCTTAGAAAAGATAATGGAGCAACATCCCATTGATTCTTATATGGTTTGTGTTCAATATAGTCATTCAAGATTGGCTAACCCTGACCAAAATTCCTTATCTACCCTGCTATTTACACAAAAGCTGTTGGGTTAATTTCTTTCTCTTTCCTTAATTAGTATTCACTGAACTTGGCTGATCATGGGACCCATAACAGCCACTGAGTGATGTAGGTGCTGTGAAGGGAGGATGTCTTTCTACCACATGGGAAAAGCATAGCTTTTTACAAATTGATCTATTAGTAATGTGATAGGTACCGACTTGGCGACTCGACTACAGCCACTTCCCCACCGACGAGATGTGGCCTCCCTTTGTCTGTTCTATAAATACTTTCATGGCTTCTGCTCCAACAAACTTAAGTCACTGGTGCCTCTGCAAATGTTTACTCGTGCAATCAGATTGGCAACTGGGTCCCAATCATTCACAGTTAGATTAACCAAATGCAGACTACAATTCTACTCCTGCAGCTTCTTCTCTCACACTTCCCACCTGTAGAACTTGCTTCCATATTCTTGCTTTCTTGACGGCTACAACCTCCAGGAATTTAAATGCAGTGTCAATACTCATCTATTAACCATTTGACTCTAGTTCTTTCACCGCCCTGTATATCCTTTCCTTTCTCTCCACCTTTGCAACTGTCATCACACCTATATTCCTATCCTTCTCTTGTTCCTTTCTAACTGGTTTGTCTCCCTCTTCACTCTCTTCTACTTAATCTTTTTACTCTTATGTAGCCCCCTGCACATCAGTGGTATTACCACGTTGCTTGGGGTGAAAAAAAAAATTGAAATTGTGAGTAAAGACAACCTTTAATAATATTCACTAGCTTTTCTTTTTCAGATTCTCAAAGGAAGCATGTAACATATTTCTAAACTTTGTTTGCATGTTTCATGTCATCCCAACTTATCTCACGCCATTATTAATTTTTTTTATTAATGTTACATATATAACTGAATCTAATGGCATAAATGTGAAAGTGAATGCAACAGACTAGGCCAGAACTTGAACTTGCCTCAATGACTTCAATTTTCCTGGTAACTGTTACATTAACTGGACAGCTTTCAAATAGAATAGCTACTGCTATAATAGAAGTTCATTTTAAAAATGTATTTATTCTTTGTGAAAATTATTTGATTTTGTTTATTTCCTTATAAATCTTGGAATTTTTATAAGTTTATCCATTGCATTCTGACTGGGTTTAGCATGACTTCAGTGATCAGTAGAAACCAATTTATCACTCTTAGCACTAGCATTCCCCAAATACAAAATGAATTAACTAACAGTGTTAATAAAAAGATAGGAAGCTTATATCAGAAGAAAAAAAATGCATTGTCTTCAGATTTCTTTACCAGCTGTAAATATTGTTTTGATGATGCGAAAAGAATTTGCTTTGCCTAAAGGGTAAGTTAGAAAATAAAATTCAATATGAACTGAAATAAATAAACTTGGAATATACAAAATAATTAGGAATATAATCTAAGTTTCTTTTTAAAGCAATAACGCAATTTCCTAAAATAATCGGGATGGGGTTACTCAGGAATTAAGTTTGTTGTCTTTCAGAAAGTCTAAGAGAAGTTCAAAAGATAAAAAGTCAAATTCTTCATTGTTTTGAATTTATGAGGAGCAAATGGAATCAGAGTTAACTTTGTTCAGCACAGAGTTACTTTAACTTTAGAGCACTGTTATAATTGTCCATGCTGGCACAATTCTTTAAAAAGACCAGGTATTACACGTCATCAGTTTTGCACATCAAAAAATGTTCACAAAAAAAAAGTTTTTGGAGGTCAACAAAGACTCAGACATTAACAAATGTTTGCACAACAAAGGTCCACACAAACAAAGGTGTGTTCACTAACATTGATTGTTTGACTGATTTGTTTTTTATAGGTTATAAAACCAAAACATTTTAAAAGGTAAGAATAATTATTTTTTTACAAATCAAAATTGCAATAAAAGTGTTTTAAAAATTCCAATGATTTTTCAGATACAAAACCTACTATTTAACCCATAGTTGGGAGAGAAGAGTGATTCATTCCTTTTCCAAGACTATTTACATCAAAGGAATATAATGAATTCAACTGGAATCTGATTTCTCTACCCATTACACCACCTGCACATTCTGTGAACACCAACAAAGTTTTGTCAGACTGAAAATATTTCAGAGCCCAATTGTCAGTCAGTTAGTTAAGTGCCATACGTGATACACACTTGGGTATTCATGTCTCAAAAGGGACATGACTGACTAGGCAGAAGATTTTTCCCGCAGTAGGTTGCCATTACTTCCTGTGATAGACTGGTTGCTAATCAAGGTTATAGAACCAAATCCATCCCACTATTTAACCCATAGATAGACGGAAGAGATGAATTAATACTTTTCCTAAGGATATTTGTAGGTAAAGGAATACAATGAATTTAACTGAAATTTGGACTTGGCTCACCAATTTCTTGTTCTGAGTTGGAAAACCAACATTATTTCATTAAAATGTCCCCTTTAAAACTGTCAGTAAAACAAAAGTAATAATAACTAATTGCATTCATTGTTTTCCTATTCATAACCTCAATGTACAAATTAGTCAGCACAACCATACCAACTGCAATTCATCAGTATTGCCACATGTGCAAACCATTCATGGTTTTCCCTCAAAATAATTTCATCAGTCATCTTGTGGCATGGAGCTATATCAAACTAAGGAACAACAATTCACTCCCAACATATAGATGGACCTTGTTTGGGTATTGATGTTTTTTTCTTCTTCATTTCATCAAAATATTAAAACTTTAAGATTTTTTGGTTCCGGTCAATTTTTTTATTCCAGAATTAAAGTCTATTTAGAAAATGAAAAAAAAAAAAACTGATAAAAGGGAAAAGACAGTGAAGGAAGGAAGAGATAGAGGAAGAGATAGGCTGTACAAAAACTAGACGAAAATGAATAAAAAAACAGTTGAAAGAAAAAATATAAAGAAGAAAGGAAGTAGTGGAGAAATGGTAGGAGGTATAAAGGCTGGAGATGAAAAAAAAGAAACCCAGGTGAGGGGCAAAAATATAGGAAGAGGAGGAGTGGATAGTGAAAATGTAGGAGGTAAAAATCTAGAGGAAGAAAGAAAAGAAAAGAAAACTAGAAGAATGGAGATACATAGAGAGAAGACAAAATGATTGAGAAATGTTAAGTCATAAAAAGGCTGGAGATGAAAACAAAAAAAACCTAGTTGAAAGTAAAATTACAGAGAAAAACAAGTTACAGAGGAATGGTAGAAGGTGTGAAAGCTAGAGAAAAAGGAAAAGAAAGCAAGTGAAAAAATATAAATGGAATGGATGGAGGCAAAAGAAAGACAGACTATGAAAGAGAGGCTTTCTGGCTGGATATCAAGAAACAAGAAGTAAAAAATGAGAATGTTAGTTGAGAATGAAAGCATTTTATATATTAAAATAAAGATAAATTAAAAGTAAGTAAACAGAAAATATTTGTATTTATTTTCATTCAGTCTTATTGATTCCCTGATCATTTTTGCTTTTAGTATTCTCATTGTATTTCACATTGGATCATTTTGATTCCTAGGATCATATTTACTTTTGGTTTTCACTTTTATTGCTTTTCATTAGCTCTTTTCAATCCTTGGATCATCATTACTTTTGGTTTTCTCATTGCATTCTTTTCATTGTCTCTTTTTTATTTATGGATCATTGTTTGTTTTTTTTTATTATCATATCACCCCAAGCAAGACATTTTTTTTTTTTAATCATCTCACCCCAAGCAAGGCATTCCACTGCCACTATTGCACATGGAGCTACATAGGGGAAGGTAAAGAGAAGGAGTGGTTAGACATAGGGAAGGTGACAGATGAGTAAGGATAGCGAGGATGAGGGTTGGCCAGATGGGAAGAAGCGTTTGATAGAATGGGAGCAGGATAGTGGTTAGGGGGTGTCTATTGACCTTACATTTAAACTCCTGGAGATTGTAGCCATCGGGGAAGCAATCGTGTGGAAAAGAATTCCACAGTCGGGAAGTGTGAGGAAAGAAACTGTTGGAGTAGAAGTTACGGCTGCATTTTATCGGTTTCACTGTAAAAGGGTGGGATCTAGTTGCTAATCTAGTATCTCGTTCAAATTCGTATTTAGGGGGCACCAGTGATCTAAGTTCATCGGAAGCAGAAGCCGTGAAAGTATTTATAGAAGAGACACAGGGAAGGGAGAGAGACTGCAGGCGGTCTGCCAAGTCGGTATCTATCACATTACAGACCCTCCTCTGAACCTTATCGAGAAGCCCGAGGAGAACAGCAGGGGCACCCGACCAGATATGGCAGCAGTATTCAATGCACGGGCGGATGGTAGATTTATAAATGTGCAGGATAGATTTAGATGGAAAAAACTTCCGGGCCCTACACAGAGAACCGACTTTCATAGCAGCGGATTTAAGCAATGGATTCAATATAGTCATTCCATTTGAGGTCCGCTGAAAGTGTGAGACCAAGGAGGCGTAGTGTTTTACTCTCTGGGAGGCAAGCCTGGTCCATGTTAATGGGAGGTAGGTGAGATTGTCGATGATGGTTAATTGAGAGTAGCTTCGTTTTAGAAGCATTAAAATTTACTAGCCATTTTTTACCCCAGTCCAATATGGATTGGAGGTCTTTTTCAATCTCGGCTGCGAGGTTAGCTTTGATGCCTACACCAGATTTTTGTAGGAGGCGAGAGTAAACTGTGGTGTCATCGGCGTACAAACCTATTTGGGTTCTTATGGAATCAGGGAGATCATTAATGTATATCAGGAAGAAGGGTGTAGGATCTAAGATGGAGCCTTGGTGAACACCTGCATTTGTATGCTAGTTCTGAGAGGCATGTCTGTTTAATACCACCTTCATTGTGCCGGTTAGAGAGGAATGACTGGATTAGTTGAAACAAATGTCCAGTTATACCATAGCTCCGCAGTTTACATAGAAGGCCAGCATGCCAAACTCTGTCAAACGCCTTAGATATATCCAATGCAACGGTTTGGGCTTCGCCATTCCTGTCGAGTGCCTGGTATATGTACTCGGTGATGGTCGTTAGCATATTAGCAGTAGACCTGGTGAAGCGGAAACCATATTGCTTGTCCGAGATATTTTACTGCCACTGTTGTTCAGGGGGTTACATAGGAGGAAAGTTATGAGAAAGAGTGACAGGTTATAGGGGGTGTCAGGAAGTGGGTAAAAGAAAGTTGAGAATACTGATGAGAGTGGAGTGGACGGAGAAAAAAGCATGAGAGGGAGAATGCATATTAGTGAGATAACTACTGACTTTACATTTAAATTCTTGGAGATTGTAGCTGTTGGGGAAGCAGGCAAATGGAAGGGAATTCCACAGGCAGGATGTGCGAGAAAAGAAGCTGTTGGAGCAGAATTTGCATTTACATTTTATTGGTTTCACAATAATGGGACCTAGTTGTTAATCTTGTAGCACAAGTAAATTCTTAGCAGCGGATTTCTCTATGGATTCTATACAGTCATTCCACTTGAGGTCTGTTGTGAGAGTTAACCTGAGGAGATGCAGTGTTTTTGCTTTCAGGGAGACTAACCTGATCCATGCTAATGGTGGGTAGGAGTGATTGTCTGTGATCATTAATAGATATCAGCTTTGTTTTGGAAGCCTTAGAATTCACAAACCATTTCTTACCCCAGACCGCTATGAATTGGAGATCCTGTTCAAGCTCAGCAGTGAGGTTTGCTTTATCAGCCTCAGCAGATTTTTGATCAATGCAAGAGTAAACCATAGTGTTGTCAGCGTTTATGCCTACTTGGGATCTTATTACATTTGGAGATCGTTAATGTAGACAAGGAAAAGAATCAAACCTAGAATAGAACGTTTAGGAACACCTGTGTTCGTATGATAGTATTGGGAGCCATGTCCATTCAATACTACCTTCATTGTGCAATTTGAAAGAGTGACTGGATAAGGTCAAACAACTGTCCAGTTATACCGTAACCTTGCAGCTTGCATAGATTGCCAGTATGCCAGACTGTCAAATGCTTTGGAGATATCTTGGGCAACAGTTCAGGCTTCGCTGTTCTTCTCCAGAGCCTGGTGTATATACTCAGTGATGATCGTGGGCATATCAGCAGTAGACCTGGTGAAACTGAAACCATACCGTTTGTCAGAGAAGAGTCTGTAGGCTGTGAGATGTTGAACCACCTTGATGTTGATGATGGCTTTGAACACTTTGCCAAAAATTGGTAAGAGACTGATAGGGTGATAACTAGAGGGGTCAGAGGGTTCACCAGTGTTTTTATATATTGGAACCACGGAGGAGGAATTCCAGCAGGCAGGAAAGCAAGAAGCAGAGAGGCAGTAGTTATAGAGTTTGGAGGGAACAGAGGAGAGTTCAGGGAATCATTTCTTCAGGACAATGATTGGGATTCCATCGTCGCTGCTCGCTTTATGAAATTATGCTAGAGACCACAGAAGGGGTAATGTGGATGTCATTCAGTTGTGCCTCATTTCGGGATGGCAAGTCAGGTACAGATACTTCAGATGAGTCCAGTGTCAAGTTGGTGGAGAATCTGTAAGCGAAGCACTCAGATTTGTCTGTTGTAGAGGTAAGGACATTAAATTCGTTGATTAGAGGTGGGATTGAGAGTTTGCTATTGTTTAATACACTTTTACAGAGCTTCAACTAGTCTTTTGAACTGAACTTATGGGATGCTATGCACTGCTTCATTCTGGCTACAAACAGCAGCATAGCTTTTTTAAGTATCTTCTTGCATTCATTGAGAGCAGAGGCAAAAGAGTGCCTGTTATGGTTTGACGCGTGACTCCGATAAAGCCGGAAGAAGTGATTTTGATGGGCGATGGTGGCTGAGCAAGTGGGGGACAACCAAGAAGTCGAGTGGGTTTTTACTTTGCTTTTATTTTTCTCATTGCATTCTTTTTCATTGGATCTTTCTTGATTCGTGTATTTAGGTTTCTTATAACATTTGTACATTAGTAATTTTATTTTTATATGAAATCTGAATTTTTCGATATTTATCTTTATAAATAGAAATTTCTCTACAGCTGTAAATTATATGAGTTTTAGCTCAAAATAAATGTAAGATGTCATTATGTTTTTAGTGCAGAAAATTATATCAGTGACTTGATTTTAAATTCCAGCTAAGGCTGTTTTGGTTTATTTTGCATTAACATTCATGAGAAAGGCATGAATCCATCTTTACTTTTCTGAGCTATGGATGAAATATTATGTCAGACTTGTTTCTTTAGACTTGATAGGGCAATTACTCTTGGAGAAAGACAACTCTAAATTTATGTACATTGTGCTGTAATAGATATTGGCTCAGAATGAAAAACTGGAGTGCCAACTTCGACTTTTATTTGAATTTGTTTCATTCACTTATGCACAAATACCCTTGGGGAAGGTATTAATCCATCTCTTCTCCCTCCAGCTATGGGAGGAATAGCAGAACAGATTGAGTTCAATAACATTTGTTGGCAACTAGTTTACCACAGAAAGTAATGGCAACCTTCTTCTTCTTCTATGTGCCCTGTCCTTTCAGGACATAGGCGATCATGGTTCTCCACGTCTCCCTATCCCTGGTATGTTTTCTCCTGTTACAACTTGCAACCCCTGCTCCATCATCCGCCTGATCAGGCTCTTCAAATATGTTATCCGCTGCCTTTCTCTGTCTCTTTTTCCTTCTATCTGGCCTGTTAATATTATTTTGTTAATAATATACATTAATTGTTGGTTATTATAAATTCCATGTTTCATGTTTTAATTTTTATCTGAACTTACATGAGTGCACCAATATTGTTTGCAGAACAAGTGTACCAGGAGCCTATAAATATTTCCTATAAAACATCTACACATTCGTATTAAAAGTGTGGATTTCCACAACACAAGGCATAGGCAATGAAATGAGAACCATGCACCCAGTAGATTAAATAAAAGGTTCAGTTCAAATTCCCCAGTAGGTTTCCCATATCAAAATGCACCTGATGAAGGCTGAAGAATATAAGGACTGAAATGTTGTGATACGAACAAGGATGAGGACATTAGTCAAAATGCAAACACTATAAATATGTAATGTCTTCATCTTTATTGTTATTATTATGATTTGGTCATTATGTCCTCTTGCGTAATTTCAGAGATAAAATTTTCTTTTAATCTATGAGGCTAGATTGTTCTCATTCCATTTTCCATTTTATTATTTATGAATTGCCATAGTTTCTTGGAGGGGTCTCACATTACGTTCTTCATAATTCAGAGTAATCTTTCTCTTAAATTGGCTACAAACTAAATTTCAAGAGCTCAATCTGTCTTGTTATTTAATCTATAGCTGAGGGGATGTTTTTTTTTATAACCAATGTCTTTATATACTGTTAAAAATGTGAAAATGTACATGGTATAAATATTGAATATCAGTAAATAAGAACTTTGATAAGTGTGACTTAAATACTTTCTTTGACACTGACTTCTTTAGTACTACAGAAAACATGTGATTTTCATTTAATTTTAGGAAACCTCTATTTGATTAGTTCTCTGTTCTCTGACTGAAATATCTTCACAAATTCATCTTAGAGTTTAGTCACGAAAGAGATGATAAGAGAGTTTGGACAGAGTCTGAAAGTTTTTAGGTAATCCTCTCAGTCAAATGATAAGATGACCTTTTAAAACAAGTCAACGTAAGTTTGGATTGAAAGTGGTGTTTCAGTGATCAGAATTCTTTGCTGCTTCAAGAATCAACTGATATCCTTTGCTTAAAGGCTTAACTGAGCCACTGAGATTGGATTTAAATAGCTTTGAAATGACTCCAATATCAAGAACAAAGAAAGAGGCTTTCTTACAAAGTTAATATTCTGTGCTTTCTGGAAAAGCAACCAATAATTCTTGAATTTATTGCTGTGTCGAATGTTAAATCTGAGAGAACATTATAAATTACAATATAATAATGTGCTTAAAATTTAATATTTTTGTTTTTATAATCGTTTCACACCAATCAAGGCAGTACTGCCACTGGTGTGCAGGGGACTACAAAAGTGGAGAGTGAAAGGTTATATAAGAGGAGCATAAAGAGAAAGAGGAACTGGTTACAAAGGATGTCAGAGAAAGGTTGAAGGAAGGAGTTGTGTGAGAGTAGAGTAAAAAGGGAGAATATTTTTTTTATTTGATTTGTTTTATGGCATATCAACCTCAATGGGTTATTTAATAATACGCTATTTTTACAAAAGATCCACGTGAATAGAACATATATTCTTTCTAAGAAATAAGTTTGTAGATCAGACGTATTATGGAAATAATTTTTTTCCTTCAAAAACATATTTTTGTTGGTAACATTTTTCCTTGAAAAACGTATTTTTGTTGGTAATATTTTTCATTGAAAAATGTTTTGTTGGTAATTTTTTCATTCAAAAAATTTTATTGGTAAATAATTTCATGGCATTTTGACCCTGGCCTGGAAGTTAACTATTTACCCATAGCTGGGACCCTAACTGGTGCTACCACTCTGGGTCAGGTTAGACCTGGGAACAACAGCAATTAAGAGGTGATTCCATGCTCCTCACAACCTCCTAATCAGAGTTCTTGCTGCCAGATGCAATTTACCATCATACAAAAAGGGAGAATAACAAGATACTGGGGGTGTTGGGGAAAGGATAAGACAAAGATGGGACTCAAGGGGATAAGAGATGGCAATTGACATTGCATTTAAATGTTTGGAGATTGTAGCTATGAGGGAAGCAAGTATATGGAAGGAAGTTCCCCAGGTGGGAAGTGTGAGAAAAGAAGCTGATAGAGTAGAAGTGGTGGTATTGTTGTAGAAATTAAAGCTTCCATATACTTTATGAAATGATGTCTGCATGACTTGCACTTGCCTAGCATTAAACATGTAGAAGCAATATCAAATGACAGATGCGTTAATAGAGCAGAAGATATTGCCCACAGTTGAGATTATAATCATGAACTCTATGATCTTTTATATGGCTGCATAGTATGTACTTTGCTAGGGCTTCTCCTAAACTGATCACCAACCATGGTTAAGGAGCGCTGCTATAGCTGAGGGAAGAAAGAATAGATTCATGTCTTTCTTAAGAGTATTTTTATTAAAGTGAATGCCAATGAGGATGTCGGCTCGGAACGAGAAATCGGATAGCCGAATTTGAATTCCAGTTGAATTCCTTGCATTCACTTACATGCAAATATCCTTGGAAAAGGTATTAATCAGTCTCTTCCCCCCAGTTATGGGTTAAATAATAGGACAGTTGGGTTCTATACCCTTGGTTGGCAACCAGTCTACCGCAGAAAGCAATGGCAACCTATTGCTGGATAATCTTCTGCCCAGTCAGTTATGTCTCTTTCGAGACATGATCACCCAAGCGTGTATCACGTATGGCACTTAACTGACTGACTGAATGCCAATTCCAATTTCAGCATCAATATACCAGTATACTCCTCACACATCCCAAAATGCTAAAACTGACATCCAAATAAGGGAAAAAAAAAAATACATATGTTAAATTGTAACTTTAGTTATACAGCATTGAGAAAAGAAACATGGAGAAATGGTTTCATGCCTTTCTAGAGTCTGTTTCTGCCAAGAGAATAATGGTAATTTCAAACTCAAATTCAAACTCCCTTAAACAATTCTGCTTGCTGTCTGCATTTAGAATGAGCACTTGAGAAAATTATTATTATTATTGTTGCTGTTGTTGTACTTTTTTTTTTCTTTTTAATCGTGTCACCCCAAGCAAGGCATTCCACTGCCACTGTAGCGCAGGGGGTTATATAGAGGGATTGGGTATAGGAAATGTCAGAAGGAGGGTGATAGACAAGTTAGGATGTATATAGGGAGAGAGTTGGAGAGAGTGGGTGTGAGTTAGTGTGTTAGGAGGTGTCTATTGACCTTACATTTAAACTCCTGGAGGTTGTAGCCGTCGGAAAAGCAAGCATGCGGTAGGGAATTCCACGGGCAGGAAGTGCAAGGAAAGAAGCTGTTGGAGTAGAAATTGCGGTTAAATTTAATCAGTTTCACTGTAAAAGGGTGGGACCTAGTTGCCAATCTAGTATCTCATGCAAATTCACATCTAGGGGGCACCAGTGATTTAAGTTCGTCAGAGCAGAAGCCGTGAAAGTTTTTATAGAAGAGGCACAGGGAAGCCACGTCACGCCAGTGAGAAAGATACTGCAGGCAGTCAGCCAAGTCGGTATCAATCACATTACAGATTCTTCGCTGTATTTTGTCAAGAACCCCGAGGAGAATAGAAGGGGCACTTGACCAGATGTGGCAGCAGTACTCAATACACGGGTGGATGGTGGATTTATATAATTGCAGGATAGATTCACAGAGCTTCTTCTAAGAATAATAATAGTGATAATAATAATAAATTAATAATGCTTTTATATTTTCTCTTTCTTCCACTGTCTGTATCTATAAAATCTCTCGTCTCCTAAAGGATCATCAGAATTGCCCTGTGTGTTTCTTTCTTTATATCTCTTTCTATTTTCCCCACTTTCTTTTAACACTTCTATTAAAACAAAAAGAAAAAAAAACTTGAAAGATTTATGAAGATTTTTTTCTCTTACATGCCATGACCTTTCATGACATAGACAGGTTATAGACCTCCACAACCCTATCCTTTTCCTCTTGGTATCCCTCCCAACCCCCACTTCACCATCTTCTTACTCAAGCCCATCAAGTTGCTTTCCACTATCTCTCTTTCCCTCTATCCATCCTGTGAGTATTAAATTCTCTAAACCCTCCTTCTTTATTACATGTCCCAGAAATTTAAACCGTCTCTTCCTGATGTTAAGTAAAAGTTTCCTTTTCATTTGCATCCTTTCCAAAGCCCATATCAGTCAGTTAAATGCCATAAGGCAATGCACTCTTTAAGCGATCATGTCTTGAAAAAGACATGACTGACTTGGCAGAAGATTATCCCACAGTAGATTGCCATTGCTTCTGCAGTAAACTGGTTGCCAGCCAAGGCTATAGAACTCAATCTGTCCTATTATTTAACCCATAACTGGAAGGAAGAGATGGATTAATACCTTTCCCAAGGGTATTTGTGCATAAGTGAATGCAAGGAATTCAACTAGAATTCAGACTTGGCTCTCCAATTTGTCATTCTGAGTCGATATCCCCTGCACCAAAATGCACATCCGTTGCACCAATACAATCTTTTAGTTACCAAACTCAACCTACCTCTGATCTGGAAAGAATAATAAAACATATTACGGCATCACCATCATCTTTTATATATATATATATCTATAGATAGATTGATATTTAGATAAATAATGTAAGGGATGGTGTGGTGGAGTGACTCTTCTTGATGGAAACTTTTGAATAAATAATAAAAGAATTTTCTTTTTGCTGGTTCTTTTTCGTACTTTTTAGAAGAATTTTGTTTTACATTTTTTGTCTATTTTTTCTCTTTCTCCATCTTTTCTAATTTCAAAAACTTTTTTTCCATAAATCTTTTTGGCAATTATTATTTTTTAATATTTTTGTAACTAAAATTTAATTGTTTTTTAGTTCTCAAATTTAAATTTGTTTCCTAATTTATTTATCTTCAGTGTTTTTTTTTCTGACTTTTTTTTCATTCTGACAATTTAGAAAAACATTACTGCTTGCTGCCTATAAACTAAGAGTTTTGAAAACTTATAAAATCTGAATTTGGCAAAAATTTATACTCATTTTTTGGCTGCTCTCCTTATATTCCTTCTTTTTTTTTTCTTTTTTTTTTACTGACCAATTATCAAATTATTTCTTAATTCTCCTGCTCATTTTTTTCTCTTTCGTATTTTTCTGTTTTTATTTTCATTTTTTAAAATATGGTTGTTCTATACTTAGTATTTTTTATCCAGTTATTTTTTTCTATTTTTCTTTCTTTTATTAATTTATTTTTTGAATTTTGTTTCTTTTCTGGCTTTTACCATTTTTCTTCTGAGCCTTTTTTTCATTTTTTTATCTTTTCTTCCATTCATCATTTTAACCCTTGTACCTATTTTCTCAACACCTTTTTATGTGAGAAACTACTCATTTTCACTTTCATATTCTGAAAAATTTTCTAGGAAATTTATTACTTCATTAATCTTAAATTCTTTGTCATTTTTGTTCATACAGTTCTATTTTATTCATTTAAAATTTGAATACTTTTTCCTTTTCTCCTAAGCCATCTAAGCATAGAAATGAATACAACATGAGAACCAGTAATATGGAATGCTAGAGAAAATCATTAGCTTCAAAGATTGCAGTATGAGTTCTGGTAAAAAATGAAATTGAGACATTAGGTTTGTAAGTTTCAGAAATTCATACACTAACGTCTTCAAGGACACATGGCCCAGTGGATATAGGCATTGGTTAGTTTCAGTGACTCGACCTAAAGAGTTGTGAGTTCAATACCAGGTTATGGCAGTGGTGAACTTAGAGAGAGAAGTTGAAGGGAGATAACTACATCTGAAAGTAGCATTGCACATGGAATGAGAATGATATAAATAATTATATATAAATAATGATCGAAATAAATTGTTTGATTTAAAATTTCTAGCACCTGAAGAAGCTGTAAACATGCCAATAAAAATTAGGACAACAGTGTAAAAAATGTTTTCTCCTTATAGTTTATTGGCAAGTGTAATTGTTAGGCAAGGTAGCTTTGTATTTGCTGCCACAGTTCAAGCCCATCTACAACCCTATTTACTTGGTGCCAATGTAAATCTTCCAACCCCATCTCTCTTTGTTTTACTTTAAAAGAACAAAGTTAAGTTCAGCAAATTAAAAAAAAAACAGATGAAATTGAGCATTGGAGATTTTGACTTTTTATAAAAGACCACATCAAAAAGGAGTGTTGAACTTGTCAGATGACCAAGATTGTTCCATATTTCCCAACAGTGCCAGAGAGTAGAGTTCAAGCCCAAGTAAATAAAAAGATATCAAAAGCTGATTTTTTAAAGGAAAAATTCTTCTCCCACTCAGAAAATTAACCTAGTATAATCTTCTAATCCAATTGACCTTTAAAAAATTGTTTATTAGGGTTGGGTTGATGGATTTTATAATGTTGTTAGGTCATTTAATGTCAAAATTTGTTTATATTATGCTTGCATCTTAGGTTAAATATTGGTTATCATTATGCTTGAGTCTATACCAGAATATTGGTTTTGTTTATACTTAAGCTTATAGGTAACAGTGATCATGTTTATACTTGGAACCATTATTAAAAACTGACCATTTTCATATTTGAGTCTATAGGTAAACACTGATCATGTTTATACTTGTGACCATTAATAAAACTATTTTCATACTTGAGACTATAGGTAAAAACTGATCATATTTATACTTGGGATCATTAATAAAAATTGGCCATTTTCATACTTGAGTCTATAGGTAAACACTGATCATGTTTATACTTGTGACCATTAATAAAACTATTTTCATACTTGAGACTATAGGTAAAAACTGATCATATTTATACTTGACATCATTAATAAAAATTGGCCATTTTCATACTTGAGTCTATTGGTAAACACTGTTCATGTTTTTACTTGAGACCATATGTAGACAGTGGGCATTTTCATACTTGAGTCTATAGGTAAAAACTTTTTATGTTTTTACTTGAGACCATATGTAGACAATGGCCATTTTCATACTTGAGTCTACAGGAAAACACTGGTCATGTCCATATTTGAGACCATTGATAAATATTGGCCCTTTTCATACTTGAGTCTATTGGTAAGCACTGTTCATGTTTACACTTAAAAACATTCTTAAACACTGGCCATTTTCATACTTGAGTCTATAGGTAAAAACTTTTTATGTTTTTACTTGAGACCATATGTAGACAGTGGCCATTTTCATACTTGAGTCTACAGGAAAACACTGGTCATGTCCATACTTGAGACCATTGATAAATATTGGCCATTTTCATACTTGTGTCTGTTGGTCAATACTGTTTAAGTTTATACTTGAATCTATCGGTCTTTTGAACAGGAGTTAATGTTTTCTGTTTCCAGTTTCTTCTAAATTCTACTTCAACCCTATAATTCTAACGTCTCTGCCTGAAATCTAAAATTCTGTTTACTAATTATTTATTTATTTTACCTCAATAGGAATAGAGAGGTTTATCTATCATCCGATTCCCACTCATCTCTAGTCTTTTAAACAGGAATAGAGGTTTATTCGTTGTTTTCTGTTTAGAATTGGGATTTTAGTCCCTTCTAAAGACTCTTTCAGTTCGATTAGTCCTTTGCATCTTAGTGATATTATTGTATTGCTTGGGGTGAATAAATGAAATAATAAAATTAAAACAATAACTTGCCAGGTTTAGATTTGAGCCATTGGTAGACATTGGGTCTGTTTATACTTGAGTCTATAGGTAAATATTGGTCATGTTTATACTTAAGAATATAGATAAATGCTGGTGATATTTATACGTGAGTCTATAGATAACAACTATTTGTGTTTATACCATAGTTGATAGATAAATGCTGAGCATGTTTATACTTGAATCTATAAGTAAACATCGAGTGTTTTTTACTTGTAACTATATGCAGATATTGGTCATATGTACCCAGGTTTACAAGCATTCACATAGTATGTGGTCTGATTTGGACAGACATTATCTTTCTGCAGTCAGCATATATTGGACTTGTGACGAGGCATATATAAGTAATTATTAAAAAAAGTATAAATGTCTATAGTTGCTTTGTTGTTTAATTCTTATTTCACTTTTTAATTTTTCTTCATTTTTTTCCCTTAACTTTGTTCAACTTTGTCCAAATTTTCAAAAGTAATTTCCTTATATTCTTCATTCTGCAGCAATAATTTACTTTGTCAATTGCTAGCCATTTTTCTGTCCACAAAAAATATGTTTATGACATTTATTTTTATTTTGGAAGAAACTTTCTCATTACATCCAGGGTTTCAAAATCATTACAGGAGTTTAAAAAAAAGACATTTATTCTGTCTATACAAATTTCCACCTAAAATTATTTCCCTTTTTCTCTTTTTCTCTTTCACTTTATAAACTTTTTCTCTTATCTCTTTATTCTCTTTTTCTCTAATCTCTTTATTCTCTTTCTCTTTTCTCTTATCTTTTTATTCTCTTTGTCTCCAAACTCTTTATTTTATTTTATTTTTCTCTAATCTCTTTATTCTCTTTTTTCCCTTTTCACTTATCTCTCTTTATTCTCTTTTTCTCTAATCCCTTTGTTTTCTTTTCTCTTTTCTCTTTATTTTCTTTTTCCCCTTTTCTCTTTTCCCTTTACTTTAATCTCTTTATTTTCTTTTCCCCTTTTCTCTTATCTCTTTATTCTCTTTTTCTCTAATCTCTTTATTCTCTTTTTCCCTTTTCACTTATCTCTCTTTATTCTCTTTTTCTCTAATCCCTTTATTTTCTTTTCTCTTTTCTCTTTATTTTCTTTTTCTCCTTTTCTCTTATCTCTTTATTCTCTTTTTCTCTAATCTCTTTATTCTCTTTTTCCCTTTTCACTTATCTCTCTTTATTCTCTTTTTCTCTAATCCCTTTGTTTTCTTTTCTCTTTTCTCTTTATTTTCTTTTTCCCCTTTTCTCTTTTCCCTTTACTTTAATCTCTTTATTTTCTTTTTCCCCTTTTCTCTTATCTCTTTATTCTCTTTTTCTCTAATCTCATTATTCTCTTTTTCCCTTTTCACTTATCTCTCTTTATTCTCTTTTTCTCTAATCCCTTTATTTTCTTTTCTCTTTTCTCTTTATTTTCTTTTTCTCCTTTTCTCTTATCTCTTTATTCTCTTTTTCTCTAATCTCTTTATTCTCTTTTTCCCTTTTCAATCTCTCTTTATTCTCTTTTTCTCTAATCCCTTTGTTTTCTTTTCTCTTTTCTCTTTATTTTCTTTTTCCCTTTTCTCTTTTCCCTTTACTTTAATCTCTTTATTTTCTTTTCCCCTTTTCTCTTATCTCTTTATTCTCTTTTTCTCTAATCTCTTTATTCTCTTTTTCCCTTTTCACTTATCTCTCTTTATTCTCTTTTACTCTAATCCCTTTATTTTCTTTTCTCTTTTCTCTTTATTTTCTTTTTCCCCTTTTCTCTTATCTCTTTATTCTCTTTTTCTCTAATCTCTTTATTCTCTTTTTCCCTTTTCTCTAATCTCTTTATTCTCTTTTTCCCTTTTCACTTATCTCTCTTTTGTTCTCTTTTTCTCTAATATCTTTATTCTCTTTTTCTCTTTTCTCTAATCTCTTTTTCCCTTTTCCCTTATCTATTTATTCACCTTTTTCTTTTTTTTTCTTATCTCTTTATTCTCTTTACACAGAACTTTCAAGATAACAAAATTAATGTCATTCTTCTCATTAAATAAATTTACACTTATTAATATAAATGAGACCTTTTTATCATTTGTTCCATCTTCTGATTCTTTAAAATATGGTCGCTCAGTTACATTTGACACAAGGCCATTTCGTAAGCGCATCTCTCTACAATACTTTTCCTCCCACTTTTATCCCATGCAGTCTCCTACTAACATTTTTTTTTCTTCGGTATTATGTATTTGCAAGAGTTCTCTCCCTTTCTATCATTCCCTCTTCTACTTCCTCTTTAGATATACTTCTTTCACCTCACATTGTGCTTTCTCCTCTCATCATCTTTTGTTCTCATTTTTTTTCTTACAATTTTTACCCTCTTTCCGTTCACTTTATTTTCTTTTTTTCTCACTTCTCCTCAGTTTTACATTCAGTTAGGACACCCATACAGCAGTGAGTTGCACAAACATAGGAATGGTAACCCTTCCTTCTTCTTCATGTGCTGTGTCCCTTCAGAATGTAGGCGATTATCTACTTCCACTTGCTTCTGTCTCCTGTTGCTCCTAATATTTTTTCCTCTTGGTATCTCTCCCAAACCCTGCTCTGCCATCCATTTGCTCAAGTCTGTCCAATATGTCATGTGCTGCTTTCCCCTGTCTCTCTTTCCTCATCTGTTCTGTGAGTATTAAATTCTCCGGGCCCTCCTTCCACATTACATGTCGCAGGAGCCTCAGCTGTCTCTTCCTGATGTTAAGTATGAATCCTCAGCATCTTTTTGTAGAATGACATTTCTGCTGCCTTGAGCCTCTCCTTCATTCTTGAAGAGACCGTCCAACATTTGTTGCCATACAGAAGGATAAATATCACATAGCAGTTCAGCACTCTTTTCTTTGTTTCCAATGAGTTTTTACCTGTCTTTCAGAACTCTGGTTAGCTTTCGAAATGTGTCCTAGAACATGCCTATGTATTTTCAGATCTCACTGTCACACTTTCCATCCTCTGTCAGAACACTTCCCAGGTATTTAAATTTCTTTACTTGTAGGTAAAAATTAAAGGTTACTCAATAACAATTTTTATTAATGACAGATAAATGAATGATTTATTAATATCACAGAATCCAAACTATCAAAAGATATTCTTATTGTGAAAAAGTTATTCCTTCAAGGTTTAGACTTGAGCAAAAATTCTGCTTCAAAGAAATAATACTTTACAAAATTTTGTTCATGGCTTTGAAAATAAATATTTTAAAAGTATATATAGATATATACAAAAAATAAAACTGTTATGGGGAAACACACCTATTCCTGAGATAATGGACTCTCCCTCCTATATTAATAAGCGTTAACAGGAAGTTAACAGGAGAAGTTCTTAGGAGTTGCTCATTGGCCCCTTTTTCCTTTTTGTCCCCAGTTTTCTTTTAGGTTAATCCTCCACCCCTTCCCCCTTTAGGTGTTCAGCAATGTTAGTTCTTCAGTGGATGAGTGGCGTCTTTCGTTATTTTTCAAGTGTGCTTTTCGTTTTTGTTATGGTGTTTATTTGTGTGAGTGATTGTGTGAGGGATTGCTGATCAGATAAGTGGTATTATTATATTTCTAAAGCCACGCATTATATTTTGTCCAGGGAACTGATTTTGCTGTCACAATATTAGAGTAGTGGGGGGCTTTTATTACTAATATAATTTTATTTAGTTTCTTGTACATATCTTATTTTCATTGTATAAAATCATTGGGGAATTTTAAATGTTGTTATTTTCTGCCCATGCCCTCCACTGAAAATTGTACATAAGGGAGTTAAGTAGGACTACATAGAGCATCTGAGGTATTATGGTGGACGTGGTAAGAATGGTAAGTAAAAATGTGGTATTATGGTGAAAGGTTTATTGTAAGTGTGTCAGGGTCAACGAAAGTGAATAGCTAAGTTAAATTAGGACAGATGAAGACCAGCCTTCCCCACCCCCATTTCAGCCATGTGCCACATTTGTACATTGTGTACAATAAATAATGAAGTTCTTAGGAGTTCTTGGGAAGTTCATAAAAGTTCTTTAGAGTTCTATTGAAGTTCAGTAGAACTACTAAGCAGTTGATATTAGTTGGCAGTTAGCCGAATACTAAGGAGTCAGCTTTCAGTAGAAGATTACCAAGTTTCTAACATTTTGGGTGTGTTAAGTCGAGTTGCAACCAACATAGCACAATTATAACCTTCAGTGCAAAAACTACTCCACAACCAAAACAAAATGGGAAGAAAAGCAATGATAAGTAAAAGAAATTTTAAAAGTTGTGGATTGAAAAATATAGCAACAAAAACAAATAATCAAAAAAGAGAAATCCATTTATTGTGCCTCACTCTTTACAGAGCCAATTGAGTACAAAAATATATGTGCAACTACAAAAAAATGGGGAAAAATTACTACCAGGGAATTAGCAGTATAAATTACAAACTAATTACATTTTAGACCCAGCAATCATTCATTCTGCTTACAGAGGGAAGGCTGCTTAAACATAAATGGTTAAGAATTCCCTGAATGTACTTTGCTAGTTATGGTGAAAAACTTCCTGGAAGAAAGACAATGCACAAATTGGATTATTTATTAAGTGTTCTGTAATAGATGAGTTAGAACTACTGACCTTGACAGATATTAGCTGGTACGTACTGATCAATCCTAGTCCCCAACTTCTGAGTAGATCTGCCAATATATTCATCAACACATTAGTAATTGTATTTAAATCACCTACGCGTTTTGTCCTGTGATGGACTTTATTTAAGGCAAAAAGACAAATGAGCTTTATTCTAAATTACGTATCTATAAACAAACAGTGTTGGCAACTATAAAAACGTCAATTTGCCCCTCCCCCGGATTTTTCCCAATCTCACCTTTGTTTATGGAAATTATACTAAAACAGACTAACATGCATCATAAAAACTTCAAAGAAAACAGTTGAATTCCCCTCATTTTAACATCTCGTGACTTTGTACTACACATGAAGGAATTCTAAAACTAAATATTCTGTTAATTTTTTTAAATGATTTGTGAGCGTTTTTATAGTTGCCAACTCTGTTTATAGATACATAATTTAGAATAAAGCTCATTTCGTCTTTTTGCCTTGATAAAGTCCATCACAGGACAAAATACATAGGTTGATTTAAATACAGTTTTCCTCTTGTCTTTATTTTATTTAACCATCCTGTCCTTAATCTCAGATCATAACTGAGTATATTTTTACATTAGTAGTTATAAATAACTTAACTAGCATGATGAAACTTAATTCATTTTTAGATTTGTTTTTCACAGCTTATCAACTTTTTAAAGGTTATTTAAAGCCAGAAAATATTTTTAGATTGGAAGAATATTTTTGAGATAATTTGCTGATACAAGTGCTACTAATTAACCCATTGCTGGAGGTGGAAGAGGTGGATTCAAATTTTTCTGAAGGGCATTTGTTCTTAAAGGAATATAACAAACCAGACTGTAATTTGAACTTGGATTTTCAATTTCCAATTCTGAGGAGTTATCTACAGCACATGGTATTCCCAAACTGTTACTTATCAGACCAAACTGAATTTTAGTGATCACTAGCAGTATAGCTCGGCATTGCTCGGGTGTAATGAAAGCTTTAAAACTAATCCATGGTCCTGGAGCTCAGACTCGGCCTAAGAAATATTTGTGTGAAGTTTGGTGAGAATTGGATAAAAATTGTGGATTTGTATAAAGGACATACAGACAGATAAACAGACACACATAAACATCTTGCCTTTTATATATATATATATTATCAATTTTCTCCACTTTTGTAAGAACTACAACCTTGAAACTTCTGAATATCATTTCTTATGTCTTTGTCTATGAATGTATCAAATTTGATTAAAATCGAACCACTCCTTCTATAACCCGATTTTTGTGATTATCGATTTTCGATATTTATCAGGGGTACCTCGACACAAAATCTAGCTAAGAACACTAGCAGACGCTTATAGTACAACTGTGTAAATTTTCAAGAAAATCGGTTCAGCCATTTCGGAGTCTATAGGTAACGGACACACACACACACACACACACAGAGACAAAGTTCCATTTATAAATAAGTTTAGATATAAGAACTGATGTTTTAATGTGATATGGCAGTAAGCCCGACATGATGAGGTGGCAGAACATCTTTACAAATGGATTTCTGCATAAATTGAAAAGTAAAAAAGATATATATATATATATATATATATATATAAATCTATTTTAATATATATATGTATATAATTTTTTTTTTTTTCCATTTGTAAATGAGTTATTATGCGACCCAGGTTTCTACCATGAATGATGTCTTCAGGCGATTTTCAATAACTGATTTTATCGCTCAGATTTTTTAAAGAATGCTCAAGTAACAGTGGTTTTTTTAATGCTCACATGGCAGGGAATTTTGAATGTGCAATTTTTAAAATTACAAGAAATTATAACGTTTTCATCCAGGGTTGTATGAACCTAATAGATATTTTTGCACTAAGTGTAACCATACTAAAAAATAACTAGTAGGTTCATACAACCATGGATGAAAATGTGATAATTTCTTGTAATTTTAAAAATTGCACATTCAAAAATTCGCTGCCATGTGAGCGTTAAAAAAACCACCGTTACATGAGCATTCTTTAAAAAAAATGATAAATGGTAAAATCAGGTATTGAAAATTGCCTGAAGACACCATTCATGGTAGAAACCTGGGTCTCGTAATAACTCATATTCAAATGGAAAATATACAAAAGTTCTACAATATAATTGTATTGAACACTTTTTAATATAAATGTACACTGGTCTAATCTTATTATGACCAAAAACTAAGTAATTAAACAATATATATATATACATATATATATATCTCATTTTTTTTCTAATCATTTCACTTCAAGCAAAGCAGGACTGTCACTGCTGTGCAGGTGGTAAGAGAGAAAAATCAAGCTGCCGGAGATGTCAAAGAAAAAATAAGAGATGGATAGCCCTCAAGTTGATAGAAGATGGCAATTGACATTGCATTAAAACTTTTGGAGATTGTAACTATATATATATATATGAATATCAATAAATATGCATATACTTATACATGCAAGCACATGAACAAATATAAATATTTTTCTGGTGTTGATATATCAGTAGTCAATGTAAAATAACAGAGCTATAAATTATATATTATTTAGTATGCATATTATCCTACGTCTTTAGCATTACTTGGGATTTCATGCACTATGTAACCATCAGGTGCTTATTATGAACCTATTTCATAATAAGTAATGGATGATTGCAAAGTAGGTGCTCAGTTTATTTATTAAAATGTATATTTTTTTTTTTTTTTTTTTTTTTTTAAGCGTTTCACCCCGAGCAAGGCATGTCACTGCCACTACTGTGCAGGGGGCTACGTAGAGTGGAGAAAGGCTGATTAAATATAGGAAATAACAGAGGGTGGGTGATAGGCGGGTGAGGATACCGAGAATGAGGGTTGGGTAGATGAGAGTGTTGTGAGAATAGTTGGGAGTTAGTGTGATAGGAGGTATCTATTGACCCTACATTTAAACACCTGGAGATTGTAACTGTCGGGAAAGCAGACTTGTGGAAGGGAGTTCCACAGGCGGGAAGCGCGAGAAAAGAAGCTGTTGGAGTAGAATTTATGGTTACATCTTATTTGTTTAACTGTAAAAGGGTGGGACCTAGTTGCTAATCTAGTATCTCGTGTAAATTCGTGCTTAGGCGGCACCAGTGATCTAAGCTCATCGGAGCAGAAGCCATGAAAGTACTTGTAGAAGAGGCACAGGGAAGCTACATCACACCGGTGTGAGAGCGGCTGCAGCCGGTCTGCCAAGTCAGTATCAACCACGTTAGAGATCCTCCTTTGTATTTTGTCAAGAAGCCCAAGGAGAGCAGCAGGGGCACCCGACCAGATATGGCAGCAATATTCAATACACGGGCGGATGGTAGATTTGTATTTATTTTTGTCTACTGGCCTGAATATTTGAGAAATCTTATTAAAAAAATGTTGCACTCTCCAGCAGAAAACAAACCTGCATCCTTCAGGGCAGAGGGAGCTAAGATTTAGCCCAGCACAACTTGGCCATCAAAGTTTTTCATATCTGCACTGTTTCATTTCTAAACATAAACAAAGAGAATTTTAGAATTAATTTTTTATTAATCTAATAGATGTTTATCAATTTAAAAGTATTTTAGTTGTATTTGAACAGGTGCTTCATTTATTTATTGCTTATTAATTTATTATTCAAATTTAAATATTCAATTTTAAATAATGTTTAAAGTTACAAAAATCTGTTGAATTAATGAAAAATTCATTTTAATATACATATATAAATGTATACGCGTCACTCATTCAGTAATGAATTAGAGCACTCTGGTTACTGGCCTATGATACATCATATGAAAAAGTCTGCCTCCTTCTACTGAGCGCTCATAGCTCAGAGATAGAATTGCTGACTGACACCAATTTGGTCAGGTTTCAATCCTGGGTTAAAAGCAATCGGATGTCTAACTGTACTGATGAGCTGTGATACAGCGAAACAGATCTGTTTGCAAATGACTATTTTACGCTCTCACACTCTGATTGAGCACTCTGGAAGAATGGTAGACTTTGAAAAACAGTAGCTACTCTAGCATCTATGCATCCCTCATTCAGTAATGAATTAGAGCACTCTGGTTTCTGGCCTATGATACATCATACCCTAAAAGTCTGCCTTCTTCTACCAAGCACCCATTGCTCAGAGTTAGAATTGGCAACTGACGCTAATTCGGTCGGGTTTCAATCCTGGGTTAAAAGCAATCGGATGTCTAACCGTACTGAAGAGCTGTGATACAGCAAAACAGATCTGTCTGCGGATGACTATAAATATATATATATATATATATATATATATATATATATATTCTTTTCTAATCATTTCACTTCAAGCAAGGCAGGACTGTCACTGCTGTGCAGGTGGTTACAGTGAGAGGAAAAACTAGGTATAGGGGTATAGGAGATGTTGAAGAAAGAATAAGAGATGGATAGCCAACAAGCAGATAGAAGATGGCAATTGATGTTGCATTAAAACTTTTGGAGATTATGGCTATCAGGGAAGCAAGCAAACAAAAGGGTGTTCTACAAACAAGAAGTGTAAGAAAAGAAACTGTTAAAGTAGAAGTGATTACATTTCATTATTTCCATGGTAAAAGAGTGGGACCATGATACCAATCTCGTAGCACACATAAATACATGTGATTGAGGAACCAGGAAAAAACTTGTCAGAGCAGTTACTATGGAAGTACTTGTAGAAAAGACAGAGAAATGTTGGTGAGAAAGTGACTGAAGGTGAGCTGCTAAGTCCAGATTGATTATATTGCAGATTCTCATTTGGATTTTTTTGAGAACCTTAAGAGAAATAGCAAGAGCACCCGACCAGATATGGCAACAGTATTCTTGCCTGACACAGTGACTCAAATTTTCTATCAGTAGACACAGCTATGGATTGGATCTAGTCAGTCCATTTGAGTTCATTAAAGAGAAATACCTCCCTGGCCAGACATAGTGACCCAACCTTCCTAGCAATAGATGCAGCTATGGGTTCGATGAAGTCTTCCATTTGAGAGTGTGAGGCCATGGAGGCACACTGTGTTACTCTCTAGAAGGCTAGCATCATCTATTCTGACGACAGGCAGGAATATTTCTCTATTGTGATTAAAGAAGAGCTGCTCTATTTTGGGTGTATTTAAATTTACAAGCCATTTCTTACCCAATTCAATCCCGGATTTGAGGTCCTTATGAAGGGTTGCAGCCAGGTTTACTTTGTCAGTCTTAGCAGATTTCTAATTGAGACAGGAGTAAATGGTGGTGTCATCTGTATAGATACTTAGTTGGAAACTGATTACATCAGAAAGATCATTGATGAAGATTGAAAAAAGCATAGGATCTAGGATAGACCCTTGAGATATGCCCATAAAGGATCTGGAAGCTTGCCCATTCAAAACAACCATGATTTCACGATTTGATAGGAATGATTGTACTAAATCAAACAATCATCCAGAAATATAGTAGTTCTTGAGATTTCTCAGAAGGCCAACATGTCAAATCCTCTCAAATACTTTTGAGATATCAAGAGTAACAAATTGAGTTTTGCTATTCTTATCAAGAGCCTGGTATATATATATGCAGTGATGGTTGTTCGCACATCAGTCATAGACCTGGTGAAGTAGAAGCCATATTGTTTAGAAGATTGTAAGATATGAGATGCCTAATTATTTCAGCATTGATAATAATCTTAAGCACCTTGCCAAAAAGAGGTAATAGATAAGGTTTATATATATTGATTGTTTAATACTTAGTTTTTGGTCCTAATAAGGTTAGACCAGTACACATTTGTATTAAAAAGTGTTCTATACAATTATATTGTAGAACTTTTGAGTATTTTTCATTTATAAACTAGTTACTTTGCTACCTTGGTTTCTTCAGGCAATTTTTAATAACTTAAATAATTATTAAAAATCACCTGAAGAAACCACTCGTGGTGGAAACCAAGGTAGCGAAATAACTCGTTTATAAATGAAAAATATATATATATATAAAATTTGCTAAATGCACATAGAATAGTTTCTTTTGTGAATAGCATCCTTTGTTATTAAGTGAATGTTAAACACTTTCATAATAAAGATTGAATATTAAAAGACAGTTTAAGAATAAAATATTAAAATCATATCTTTAAATGATGCAATGTGTTCAAATATCCTGTTTCAGAGACTGAATTTTGTGCATTAAAATAAACCTTGTGCCACAATCCTATTCAGTTGCCATTGAGTAAAAAGCTGTTGTGGAGGAATATCCTGTCCTACCCAGGAATGGGTATGGCCCAGGTTATAAAAGACTCGGGCTAGAACGAACTAGAGAGTGTTTGTCATTAAACGAGAGTGTTCGTCACTAGATGAGAGTCTTCGTAATTACATAACAGTGATTGAGAGTGTTCATGATTATACAGGAATCTTTGTCCTTATCCGAAAGTGATCGTGATTATACAAGAGTCATCAATTTTAGTTTAGAGCCATCGGCCTTAGATGAGAGTTAGACGTCACTGACGGAAACCTTCTTCTCAAGATGGCCGCATACGTCCTATACAGAGACATTGCCTTCTTAATTGTTATTCGTGTTAACTGTTCATTGGTGTACTTGTATTTCATTTATTGTACAGAGGTATAATAAATCTCTATTTATATATACTCAGTGTTAAGAGTTATTTCTTGCACTATTCTTTCTCTGTTTATCCCCTCCCAGGATATGACAAAAGCAAAAAAAAAATCTGTCCATAGAAACATATATTTAACTAGCCCAATATACATGTATGAATATATTATTTTATTACTTTACATGTTAATATGGATTCCTTGACATTCTATAACCTTCATTATTCTTTCAGTTACTGGTTTTATTAACTTCCCTACTGTTTTAACTTGAAAATTAATGATAACATTTTTATAGCTTTTCAAAAATCTTTGTTTAGATTGTTTTCCAGTCTTATATTATTTCATTTAATGGTGAGCCATAGGATTTTTATTGGATTAATATCTAAAGAGACTGCAAGTTGCTAAGTTTGCTAAGTTGGCTAATTGTTATTTTTTTATCAAATGTGAAGGAGCATTGACTTACATAAATATATACTCTTTAACTTTAAGGTATCTTAGTTGTAAGCTGTTCTATTAAAATGTTTGTATTCTCATCACTCGTTAATTTTCCAATATTTTTGTTCTCTTTCAAGGTTATATCATTCTTGTCATCCATGGCAATCTTTATGTACATGAAATTAATATATATATATTGTAGATGGCATGGCAAAGAAGCATTCCAGAAGTTGAGTAAAGTATTAAGAAACAGGACAATTTCACTGGAAACAAAGAGGAGAGTACTGGATTGCTATGTGATGTTGGTTCTTCAATATGGCAGTGAATGTTGGACAATATCTTCAAAGATGAAGGAAAAACTTGAAGCAGCTGAAATGTGGTTCTACAGAAGGATGCAGCGGATATCATGGACCGAGCATGTGAGCAATGACAAGGTTTTGGAAAGGATAGAGACAAAAAGGAAATTAATACTGAGCATCAGGAAGAGACAGCTGAAGTTCTTGGGACATGCAATGAGGAAGGAGGGCTTGGAGAACCTGATACTAACAGGCCAGACAGAGGGAAAAAGAGACAGGGGAAAGCAACGGATAACATATTTGAAGGACCTAATCAGGTGGATGATAGAACGAGGGTTGAATGGTGCAACAGAAGAAAGTGTGATAAGAGCCACTGGGGATAGGAAGATGTGGAAGGCCATGATCGCCTACATTTTGAAAGAACATGGCACATAAAAGAAGAAAGAATATTGTTGATATTATTAGTGGTGTGAATAGAAAATAAATAAAAAATAAAGATATAAATATTGGAGTAAAGATATATATTGGAGTAGATAGACTAAACTATCGCCTGGTCCACACTCAACCCACGTCTATTGTACAGGTGTAGAGGCTCATCCCTTGTTCCCTGTTTAGGATGTGATTTCCGGCTTTCTCTTTTCCAATCTTTTCACTTTTCTTTTTCTTATTTTTTTCTTTTTTTCTTTTTCTTTTTCTTTTTCTTTTTTCAATTGGAGTAGATAGACTAAACTACTACCTTGTTCACACTCCACCCACGTCTATTGTACAGGTCTAAAGGCTCATCCCTTGTTCCCTGTTTAGGATGTGGTTTCCAGCTTTCTCTTTTCCAAACTTTTCAATTTTCTTTTTCTTATTTTTTATTTTTTTATTTTTTTTTATTTTTTTATTTTTATTTTTTTTTATTTTTTTCAATTGGAGTAGATAGACTAAACTATCGCCCGGTTCACACTCCACCCACGTCTATTGTACAGGTGTAGAGGCTCATCCCTTGTTCCCTGTTTAGGATGTGGTTTCCGGCTTTCTCTTTTCCAAATCTTTTCACTCTTGCATAGCCCCCTGCACATCAGTGGTTTTACCGCCTTGCTCGGGGTGATATGATTAAAAAAAAAAAAAAAATGAAGGTGTGTGTGTGTTTGGTATGTATGTGTAAGATTGTGAGAGACTTACATTTTGAGGAGAGTATTTTGTTCATTTGTTAAATTATGATATATTCCTGAGTGTGAGTCAATAAAGTTTAGGATATTTTATGCAGTATTGTGTTCAATGCAACATGTGGTTCACAGGAGACCAAAGGGTCCCCAAATTTGGAAAAGAAAAATATACTCTCCCTAATGTTTTCTGGTTAAAAGAAAAACCAAGAGAATAATTTTTGTTCTCTTGTCTATATATACATATATTAATGTATATATTTTTTTTTTAATCATTTCACCTCGAGCAAGGCGGAAATGCCACTGATGTGCAGGGGGCTACATAAATGTAAAAAGATTAATTAGAAAAGAGTGAGGATTACAAACTAGTTAGAGAGGAATAATAGAAAGCTGAGAAAGCAGGTGCGATGACAGATGCATAGGTGGAGAGAAAGGGAAGGTTATACGGGGGTGGGGAGAGAGTTAGAGTCCAGTGGTTAGTAAATGAGTATTGACTTTGCATTTAAATTTCTGGAGGTTGTAGCCATCAGGAAAGCAAGAATACGGGAGCGAGTTCCACAGGCGGGAAGTGCAAGAGAAGCTGCAGGAGTAGAACTCTCGTCTGCATTTGGCTAACCTGACTGTGAATGGGTGGGACCCAGTTGCCAGTCTGGTTGCATGAGTAAACACCTGTTGAGTTTGTCTGAGCAGAAGCCATGAAAGTATTTATAGAACAGACAAAGTGAGGCCACATTTCGACGATGGGGAAGGGGCTGCAGTCGAGCCGCCAGATCAGTACCTATCACATTCCAGACTCTCCTTTGGAGCCTGTCAAGAACACTGAGGAGAATGGCAGGGGCACCTGACCATAAATGGCAGCAGTAGTCCATGCACGGACGGATGGTTGACTTGTATATATGCAGGATGGATTCAGGTGGAAAAAACATCCTGGATCGACATAGTGACCCAACCTTCTTAGCAGTAGAGTTTGCTATGGATTCAATATAGTGGTTCCATTTGAAGTCTGAGGACAGGGTAAGTCCGAAGAGGTGTAGTGTATTACTCTCTGGGAGAATCGCTTGGTCCATGCTTATGGGAGGCAGGAGAGGTTGCCTGTAATGGTTGACAGACAACAGCTTGGTCTTAGATGAATTGAAGTTGACAAGCCACTTCTTGCCCCAGTTCACCACAGAGTATAGATCCCGTTCAAGGTCAGCAGCGAGATTATGTCTGTCTGCCACGACAGGTTTCTTACTGGTGCGGGAGTATATTGTAGTGTCATCTGCGTAGATGCCTACTTGGGACTTGATCTCATCTGCGAGGTCGTTGATGAAAATAAGGAAGAGCATCGGGCCCAGGATAGAGCCCTGTGGGACACCAGCATTTGTGCTGTAGGACGAAGAGGCACGCCCATTCAGAACGACCTTCATTTTGCGGTTATTTAAGAAAGATTGGATTAGGTCAAGCAGGCGACCGGTAATACCATAACTGCGTAGTTTGCATAGGAGGCCAGAGTGCCAAACCCTATCGAAAGCCTTGGAGATGTCCAGAGCAACCACGCGAGCCTCATCACACTCATCAAGAGCCTGTAGCATGTACTCCATTACGGTTGTTAGCAGGTCGGCCGTGGACCTGGCAAAGCGGAATCCATATTGCCTGTCGGAAAACAGTTTGTGGGCAGTGAGATGATGAACTATTTCAGCATTGATTATAGCCTCAAATACTTTCCCGAATATCGGTAGAAGACTGATAGGGCGATAGTTGGATGGGTCCGAGGGTTCACCACAATTCTTAAATACAGGAACGACTGAAGAGAACTTCCAGCATGCAGGAAAGCAGGAAGCAGAAAGGCAGTAGTTAAATAGTTTAGAGAGGACAGGGGAAAATTCAGGGGCACACCTCTTAAGGACTATCACTGGGATTCCATCGTCTCCACACGCCTTATGGGGGTCGAGTTTTGAAATTACTCTGGATACTACTGTTGGGGTAATATATACGTCGTGCAGTTTGGCCTCAGTTCTAATAGGGAAGTTGGGTGGGTGTACACCGGACGAGTCAAATGTGGAGTTGGATGAGAATCTGTGGGCAAAGCACTCAGCTTTGTCCGCAGATGACGTGAGAACCTCAAATCCATGGATTAAAGGAGGTATTGAAGATTTCCTACTGTTGAGCACTCGTTTACAAATCCTCCAATAGTCCTTGGAGCCGAACTTGCGGTCAGCTATATGCTGTCACATTCTTTCAGCAATCTTTCTTTTAAACATGTTTTGTTAAAAATGACTGGCAAGGAAGATTTTATTAATTTTTGATTTAATTTTTTCAGTATTCTTACATGTTTCTTTTTTGCTGGAGATAAGGAATGTAAAAGATGTTCCATAACTTTGACTTTTCAAGCACTTCACAGGTCATTTTCAAGGATGTTTATTTTTTTCCAGATAGTAGAATTTTTCCTTTATATAGGTTGCATATCTTTTTAGCTATTGTGTTTTGTTTTTGTTTATTATTTTCTGTTTTTGTATGTTTTGTATTTATATTTTTATTTCTATATTGTATATTTATATTGTTCATATGTTTCAGTTTTATTTAATTTTGTTGTTATTCATTGGTATTTGTATAGCAAATTAGGTTTTTGTTTGCATGTCTACATTTTCCCATTAAATTGTATTTTTTATTTTTGGTTAAGTATTATACTTTGATTTTTGAAGCTGATTATTGTTAGCTTCTCTTCTAGGCAAAATTTACAACTTTTGCTATTACTGTTGTGTGGTGGTACTCTTTTTACTATTTCTCATTTAATTTTGGTGGTAATTTTTCTGATTCCATATATATTTTGATAGTGGTCTACTGTTTTTATATTTTTCTATGTTGAGTGGTATTTTGTGGTTATTGAATCTTTATTTGAAGGATATTTCTGTTGCTCCTATGTAAATCTTTTTGTTGGTATTGGTGTTATTTGTCATGGTAACTTTACATATTATGTTGTTGGTTAAACATTTATTAATTTATTATTAAGTAGACAGTTGTCCATTTTTTGGCAGTTGAATTTGTTTGCATTGTGTTGTTAGTTTGTATATTTGTTTGTTTTATTAAGTATTTTCTTGTGAGAGAGAACATTATAACAGTGTTCTCATAAAACTTCAAAGTCAGCATGAACCTACACACTAAAAGTGACAGATTGTTTGTGTTTATCAATGTTCGTTCTTCACCCTAATATCGAGCATTTTATGATAAAAATCCTGTTTGCTAAAATACATTTTATCAGTAAAACTACTGAAAACCAATAATCTTGGTGATAAACATTATCACATCCCAACACTATATAAACTTAAATGTTAGCATATATATATATATATATATATATATATATATATATATGCAAAATATACTCATGTATAGACCACTAGAAATATAGCTGCAAGTCTGTAATTATTTATACTTAATACTTTATCAAATCATAATCACTCCCTCACTTTTGCTTTTGTGTGTGTGTGTGTGTGCGTGCGCGTGTGTGTGCGCGTGTGTGTGCGTGTGTGTGTGTGTGTGTGTGTGTGTGTGTGTGTGTGTGTACGTGTGTGTGTGCGTGTGCGTGTGTGCGTGTGCGTGTGTGTCTGTGTGTGCGCGTGCGTGTGTGTGTGTGTGCGTGCGTGTGTGTGTGTGTGTGTGTGTGTGTGTGTACGTATACTATTCAGATGTTTTCATAGCTTCTGTCATGCTTCTATTGTTCCCTGGCAGCCCTAGTGTCATGGACAAGATTACGGCAAAGATATACTGAGTAGACAAACAAACAAGAAATATAAAAGGTCTTATGTTTGAATATCTCTTAAAAATGTCCTGTTTTAATAAGGTAAACATAAACAAATGCCTGGAGCAACCGACACCAAAATTAATAATCATAATTTCTATATTTTTAAAATTTTTTATATTTCTTGTTTTCATAGTAGAAAAAAAATGTCTTTGTTTATAACAGCTTTTATTTATAGATTTGAGTCTTATCCCTGATTCAACTACCAAAAAGATATTCTCAGTATGAGAAAGAAATTCATTCAAGTCTAGACTTGAGCAAATGTCCACTTCAAAAAAAGAACTCTTTGAAGGAATCTTTGAACAGATTACCATCAAGCAGCAGCTACAATTTGGGAAACTATTCTTAATCAGATTATATAGACTGATGCTATGTTTGCATATGGTTGTAAGGAAAAGTGATAAGGTAACTTTCTCAAACTGTTTATCACCAAACAAATTTTATTAAATTATTCAGTATGGATTGTAATGTCCAACAATAGTAACTGAATGAATGTATAAGATACAAGTTAATTTTGATCAAATATGAAACAGTTCTTCAATCTTCTCTATTATAATAAAACCTTGTGCATTTTGTCTGCGGATGACTATAGTATTTACGCTCTCACACCCTGATTGAGCACTCTGGAAGAGTGGGAGACTTTGTAAACAGTAGCTACTCCGGCATATACGCATCGCTCATTCAATAATGAATTAGAGCACTCTAGCTATTGGGCATGTTTATACGTGCTAAAAAGTCTGCCTTCTTCTACCGGACACTCATGGCCTAGGGCTAGAATCGCTGACTGATGCTGATTCGGTTGGATTGCAATCCTGGGTTAGGAAGCAATCAGAGTCTAACCATACTGATGAGCTGTGATACAGCAAAACAGATCTGTCTGCGGATGACTACAGTATATATATATATATATATATATATATATATATATCCCTCCTCTCACACTCATGGAAACAGATAATAGCAAGGCAGTGTCATCTCAGTTCATGCTCTTTACTATCAGTTATTAAACTTTACTACCAGTTATGAAAGCTCTTGCTGCATGTTTGCTCTTTAACGGAGCCTTATTATTTTATTTTTTGTAATAATTATGTCATCAGGTAGTGAAGAATATATATATATATATCTTCTCTATTATACTAAAGATTATCTTGTATTTATTTGTGTGTGTGTCTGAGTGTGTGTATATATATATATATATATATATGTGTATATATATATATATATATATATGTAATATATATTTAGAAAAAATCAGCAACTCCAAAAAATAGAATCCCTCACTAGGAAAAAAGTGTTTAAAGCCTCACATTGAAGCAGAACATAATATTTATTAACTGATTTCTGCTAGAACATGACTGACCACAACTAAAAGTTTCATACACGTGTGCAGTCTTCAGGTAGACGTTACCTGTTACAGAAAATTAAGCAAAAAGGAAATCAAATCAAGCCTATATAACACAACTTTTGATTCTATGCAAATAACCCTCTCTGCTCTGAAATGTATTGCAATGTCAACAAAATAATCAAGCTGGTAGAAATAAATATATTGTTTGATTAAAAACAGAATATTTACTCAAATACGAGTATCGATTAAAAATAATGTTCAAACAAATAATTTAAGTATGTCGGTTGTTAAAACCATTTTCCGTAACATTGTCTGTTTAGATTTGTTGACATTATGATACATTTCAGAGCAGAGATGGTTGTTTGTGTAGAATCAAACATTTTGTTATATTGGCTTGATTTGACTTCGTTTAGACTGTGGTATCATTCGTGGTCAAGGGGTCTAAGACACACCAAAATTAAGCATATTTTTCCTCCTGGGTGAGCTCAAGGTGGTCAAAAATTGTTGGTGCTAACACCAACTTGACTCACCCAGGGAGAGGGTTATCCTAGAAGACCAAGATGACAAAGAAAGCCAAGAAAAATCAAATCAAATGACTTTCCAGCATGGAAAAAATGCTCAATATTAATGGGAACAAAAAGCAGCATGGCAGTGGAGCTAACTACCACTATGCTGCATAGGTGCATACAATTGCCCATATATGCACAAAACTTTTAGTACAATGTTTCGACTAGTGTTTACTAACCAATGTGGCCCAGTGGATATAGACATTGGTTAGTTTCTGACTTGACTCTAAGAGTTGTGAGTTCAATACCAGGCTACAGCAGTGGTGAACAAATAACTTGCAAGGTTAGAGGGAGATAACTCATGACTTCCAATTAAAACTTGAAAACAAGCTCTCCTGCCATTCTGAAGATAAGATTTTCATCTCAAAATTTTAATGTACGATAAATAGGTAATACCCAACAACTTCTTTACCTTCCTTTATTTTGCTAAATGCATTGTGATAGCCTTCAAGACCTAACCATACACCATATATATATATATATATATATATATATATATACTCAGTTATAATCTGAGATTAATTACCCAAACATCAATTTGTGCCCTGGATTTTTCCCAATCTCTTTACTTATGGAAATTATACTAAAACAGACTAACATACATAATAAAAAGTTCAAAGAAAACGGTTGAATTCCCTTCATTTTAACATCTCATGACTTTGCACTACACATGAAGGAATTCTAAAAACTAAAATATAAATCTTTTGAAATGATTTGTGAGCATTTCTGTGGTGGCCAACACTGTTTATTTATAGATACATAATTTAGAATAAAGTTCATTTTGTCTTTTTACCTTGATAAAGTCCATCACAGGACAAAACGCGTAGGCGATTTAAAATACAGTTTTCCTCTTGTCTTTATTTTATATAACCATATATATATATATATATATATATATATATATATATTGATTGACCACAACTAAAGAAGGTCGGAACATACAACAGCTGAAATGTTGGGAATATGGCAACCAAGATGAGAACAACAGTTTGAATAATGTAAATAATGTAAATAATATTAGAAAAAGCTCTAACAATTCGTGGACTTGCAAAGTTTAATTCTCTAAAAAACGCTTTTAAGAAAAAGATTTTATTTCAGCCAACAATGACACTTGATCCAGTCCCCCAAACCTGATAAAATGACAAAATATTGGTGTTTTTTTGTATATATCTGAAATTATTATACCTCTGTTCTAATTAATTTGTTTCAAAACTTCCAGTGCTTTCTCTCTTATTTTAAGTGTTGTGATTATCTGTTTTCATGGAAACTTCCTGAATGGAAGAACAGGGACTTGGAGGGATAGTAAAAATTATAAACATTTCTAGTTTCCTTAAAGATGAAATGCAACAAGCAACAGAAATGCAGTTCTACAGAAAGATGCTGAGGGTACCATGGACTAAACTTGTGAGAAATGATGAGACTTTGAAGAAAATGGAAACAAAAAGGAAATTTATTCTTAACATCAGGAAGAGGTGGTTTAAATTTTTCTGTGGTACACAATGAAGAAGGGCTTAAAAAATCTGATACTCACGGGATAGATTGAGGGAACGAGGGTCAAGGGAAAACAGTGCGAAGAGATGCAGCAAATAAAGAAATTTTGGGACAGTATTGCAGTTCAGTACAAGACCCCTTACAGAAGGTGGCTGAAGAGAGTGATAAGAAAGTACTACAAATAAAATGTATGGTCATCAGTAAAAAGAGCAGCCCAATATGCCAAATACAGGTCGGAGATACTAGAATCAAGCAGGTACAAAAATTTAAACACCTGGGAAGTGTTATAACAGAATACAGAAAGTGTGACACAGAGATCTGAAGGTGAATTGGCATAGCGAAGGAAGCATTCCAGAATTTGAGTAGAGTATTAAGAAACGGGACAATTTCACTAGAAACAAAGAGGAGAGTACTGGATTGCTATGTGCTGTCAGTTCTTCAATATGGTAGTGAATGCTGGACAATATCATCAAAAATGAAGGAAAAACTTGAAGCAACTGAAATATGGTTCAACAGAAAGATGCTGTGAATATCATGGATTGAGCATGTGAGCAATGATGAGGTTTTAGAAATAATGGAAACAAAAATGAAATTAATACTGAGCATCAGGAAGAGGCAGCTGAAGTTCTTGAGACATGAAATGAGGAAGGAGGGCTTGGAGAAACTTATACTAACAGGCCAGATAGAGAGAAAAAGAGACAGGGGAAAGAAACAGATAACATATTTGAAGGGCCTAATCAGGTGGGTGATGGAACAAAGGTTGCATGGAGTAACAGGAGCAGGTGTGCTAAGAGCCATCAGGGATAGGGAGACATGGAAAGCCATGATCGCCTACGTCCTGAAGGGACAGGGCACATAGAAGAAGAAGAATTGCAGTTAATATAGAAATTCTCTTGGGTTCTTGAAAAATTGCTAAAATTAACAGGCTATTAGTTTCTGATTTTATTTCTCAGTGATTTAAGTTTTATCCCATTTAAATTCCACTTGTTTTCCTTTGATTTCTTGTTATTTTAATTACATTTTTCTCTTTGTTTTCCTGTTTTTTTTCTTTTTATTTCACTCATTCCTTCCATATTTACTTCCATTTCTTTCTTCTTTTTTGATCTTCTCTTTTTTCATCATGTTTTTGTCTATTTCAATAGAATTGGTGTCCTGATAATTCCATTTCCAGTTCTTTACTATTGGCTCAAAGAACTTATTTTCCTACCAACTTTTTTTCTATCATTTATCATTGACTTTGACTTTCTTGATTTCTAGCCACCTCTTGGCTATGAAATGGGTATGATGGCAATTCCAATTCCAATTACGTGACCCTGACTCAAAGAAATAAGACTAAGGAAATATTCCTTGAAATTTTACCAAGTTATAACAGACAACAATTAAATTCTGTTACTGAGAATTCAAGGAGTGACTTTTAAACAAACTCTAAAATTTCAGTTAGGAGTCAATCAGTCAGTTAAGTGCCATATATGATACACTCTTTGGGTGATCATGTCTTGAAAGAGACATGACTGACTGGACAGAAGATTATCCCACAGTAGGTTGTCATTGCTTTTTATGGTAGACTGGTTGCCAGCTAAGGCTATAGAACCCAATCTGTCCTATTATTTAACCCATAACTGAAGGGAAGAGACGGATTAATACCTTTCCCAAGGGTATTTGTGTGCAAGTGAATCCAAAGAAATTCAAACTCAGCTTCCCGATTTGTCATTCCGAGTCAATATCCATTGCACCACAATGCACATCCGGAGTCACCAAGTCAAATAACATTGACGACTAATTAAACTACAGAAAAGCATTTGTTGTCTTTCCTTTATTTCTCTAAAAAATCATTCAATAATTTCCCTAAAGACACTTTGCCTTTTTGAAAATTTTCTTTTCTTATGTGTGTTGGTTTGTTGCTTTAGGCTAATAGTTTCTCATTTTCAACTTTTGAGATTTGCTGCTTATATTTTATTTTCTTATAATGTCTATTTTTTTACTTAAGCATACAATTCTTATATCTTTATTTTTCGTTTTGTCTTTTATTGTTTTTAAGATAATTTTTGGTGCTTATGTATTTTTTTGTTAATTATATTATTTTTTACTTAATTTATTTGCTTGCTTTTTGCCATTTGATGTTTTTTCATCTTTGTATTGTTTTATTTTTGCTTTGAGCATTTCCCATTTATTGTGTTTTTCCGTCTCATGGTTCTCAAATTCATTGCTATTAGCCTTTTACATTATCGGTTGTATTTCATTTGATAGTAGAATTGCATTTATTAGTATCTAGCTTTCTTGCTTTTTCACAAATTGGAAATGGAATTATCAGGGCACCAATTCTATTGAAATAGACAAAAACATGATGAAACTTTTTTCATATTTTATTTTTTATTAATTCCAAAGTTTTACAGTATTATAAGTAAAAAAACAAAACAAAAAAAAACTTAACATTAGACAACAAGATTTGGCCTTTAATTATATTTTATGTAACACAGGCAGTTTTACAAACACCTGCAGATAAAACTTTATATCTCATTTCTTATTGTTTGATTTTGCCATTGTTATTTCTTTTTCAATTCACAATCATTTTTATCTATTTTTCCTATCGGATTTCCATTTTTTAATTTGATTTCAATCTCCAAACTGTATCATCTTTTATTTTTATTGTCACCAATTCTATTATGCAAAACAAGTACACAGTACTACTTTCAAAAAATAAAAGTCGCAATGAAGAAGAATATAATCAAACTACTCGGAGGTGGATGATCTTTTCGAGAAGAAAAACTAAAAAAGTCTATGCTGTAGACAAAAAGAGGATTGTAAAATATTTTTTTCAGATATTTCTGAATGCAAATGAAGATGAAGAATAATGTCTTTGACTTGAGCAGCATCATGTGTTGAAGGTTTTCAATCTAATAATTATTTAGAAATGAAAAAAAAAGGTTGTATTTTTCAGTAATTAAATTAGTGACCAGTATAAATTCAGCAAAGAAAAAAATGAATAATAATGTATCTATTATGAAAGAAGCATATATTGGAACAGAAGGGAATATGCAACATATGATAACCAAATAATTTGCACACCATGTGACATATCTGTAGTAGAATAAGTAGTATTATTACTATGATTATCTAAACTTATTTATAAATGGAACTTTGTCTGTGTGTGTGTGTGTGTGTGTGTGTGTGTGTGTGTGTATCCATTACCTATAGACTCCGAAACGGCTGAAACAATTTTCTTGAAATTTCACACAGTTGTACTATAAGCGTCTGCGAGTGTTCTTAGCTAGGTTTTGTGTTGAGGTACCCACAATAAATATTGAAAATTGATAATCGAAAAAATTGGGTTATAGAAGGAGTGGTTCGATTTTAATAAAATTTGATACACTCATAGACAAAGACATAAGAAATAATATTCAGAAGTTTCATGGTTGCAGTTTATACAGTAGTGCAGAAAATCGATAATATATATATATATATATATATATATATATATATATATAAAAGGCAAGATGTTTGTGTGTGTGTCTGTTTATCTGTCTGTATGTCCTTTATACAAATCCACAATTTTTATCCGATTCTCACCAAACATCACACAAATATTCTTTAGGGTGAGTCTGAGCTCCAGGACCAGGGATTAGTTTTAAAGCTTTCATTACACCCGAACAATGCCGGGCTATACTGCTAGTAATAGTTATAAGGAAACATTTGGCATTCATTGATTGAGCAGCCTGTATTGCTTTTGGTTGAAATTTATAAAATCTTTCTCTTAAAACAATTTTTCACTTTTTTCTAAAGTCAAGTAGCTGTTAATGCTCTGGGGGTTTCCTTCTTAAACTTTTATTTCAAGTAGTATAGAACATCAATATCTTGATTATGTCAATTATTTTCTCTTCTTAAACCCAACACCTGTTATCACTCTTTATAGTATTGATGGAGGTTTATTTCCTAACCTTTTATTTGAAGTAGTGTGGAACATCAATATCTTGATTATGTCAATTATTTTCTCTTCTTAAACCCAACACCTGTTATCACTCTTTTTAGTATTGATGGAGGTTTCCTTCCTAACCTTTTATTTGAAGTAGCGTGGAACATCAACATCTTGATTATGTCAATTATTTTCTCTTCTCAAGCCCAGCAGCTGTTATCACTCTTTTTAGTATTGATGGAGGTTTACTTCCTAACCTTTTATTGGAATTAGTGTGGAACATCAGCATCTTGATTATTTAAATTATTTTCTCTTCTCAAGCCCAGCAGCTGTTATCACTCTTTTTAGTATTGATGGAGGTTTCCTTCCTAACCTTTTATTGGAATTAGTGTGGAACATCAGCATCTTGATTATGTCAATTATTTTCTCTTCTCAAGCCCAACAACTGCTATCACTCTTTTGAGTACGGATGGAGGTTTACTTCCTAACCTTTTATTTTAAGTAGTGTGGAACATCAAAATCTTGATTATGTCAATTATTTTCTCTTCTCAAGCCCAGCAGCTGTTATCAATCTTTTTAGTATTGATGGAGGTTTCCTTCCTAACCTTTTATTTGATGTAGTGTGGAACATCAGCATCTTGATTATGTCATTCTTTCCTCTTCGAGTTGCATGTGCTATCCATCTTAATTGTTGCTGCTGTTGGTGGTCCTAAAATGATGTGGTTTCTGTTATTTGATACAGTTTTTTGTTAGAGATTCTGTGGTAAATCAAAGTGCATATAGATTAATTATTTCTCACCTTGGTTGTTATATAAGTTAAATACACAACATTATGACCCATTGGCCATCATCAAGGGTGCTTTGTTTGGTTGATGTTGTTGTGGGATTCTATGATGTTTAGGTAAAAATAAGTCACCCTTTTGTAATGGGATTTTACATTATCGATACAAGTGTGTGAATATTTTAATTATTAGCATTTATGGGTCCCTGGAATGTCTGTCCTGCAAACAGTTTTGACAGATTCATGTGTGTTCAGCTAAAAATAAATAACAGAAAAAAAATGTAAAATGAATGGAAATTAATGCATGTATTAACAAAAGTATTTGTCTGTGTACACAATTGTAATGAAGGTAAAAGAAATTAAGACTAACTCTAAGATTGGGCTAGTGGCATATATGTGTGCATGAAATAAATGTGTGTGCATGTGCATGTATAAGAGAGTTCAAAATTCAACAGAGGACCAAGGAAGTGAACATGCCCTGTCAGCAGCATTCTTATTCAACATTTGACTACATCTAGGAGAAAGAGCTAAAAACAGAAAGAGAGAATATGAACGCCTTTTTATAGACTTCAAGAATGCTCTCTAATGCATGTTTGGCAAAGGCAAGTTGGGTAACCCACAATGTTGACATGAAAGTGTTGTAATAGATAGTGTTTGCCATGAGAACTCGAAGAGACGAGTTTGACTTTCAGTCATGTTTGTAGCATTAAATTTTGCACAAATACCATTGGGAAAGCTATGAATCTATCTCTTCTCCCACTAGCTATGGATTAAATAGTAGTAGTTGTATCTGGAAAAATCATTATTTTTGCCAAAAAGGGGTAATGCAATATTCACTAAAGAATAATGAATTATTCATACAAACTAAAATATGTTTTGGCTTTAAATATCCCACAAAGGTTTGACAAGCTGTAAGAAAAATTAAACCAATCAGCTGCAAGGGAAATTTGTTGATTATTGTGCTATTTTATCCCTGTAATTCCTTGTTTGTTTTTGACCACTAGATAATAGTCACATATATTTACTCAACTCTTTCATCCACTATGCCCCTATACCCAAAAAGCATCAGCTGTGTGTTTTAGAGCCTTTTTATTCAATGTCAGAGAGTTTGAACATTTGGCCATCATGATGAGTTCATACCAGTTTTTGATAATCTTCTTTGATTATTCTCAAGATGAGAGTAATTTTTCAAAGTAATTAAAGGATGTTGACAAAATTAAACCAGAATGCTTTCTGTTTACACAAACTGCAGGATAACTGCATGCTTTTAACATCATTCAATCCATTTATAAAGCAATATCTGCCTGTCTCTCCTGAGAGATGGAACCCCCATAGCTTTTTGTTTCATTCACTCCAGTGACCAATCCTAATTCAAAATAACGTATTAAGGATAAAGTTAAAAAAAAAAACATCATTAAAAAAAGAAAAGAATCGTCTTAATTTTGATCCGAGTTGAGAAGAACTGAATAGTTAAAAAAGAAAAATGAATAAAATTGATTGGTAGAAATGCAGTGGTTTCTTGCTTAATGATATGAGTTCTGCACTAAGCTGTCTTCACACTTCATACAGCAATCTTTCAGATTCCTCTCAGGATTTTGCCAAAAAACTAGCCTTAAAAAAATTACTCAGACTTGAAAAAAATGTAAAAGAAATATCTAATTAAAATATCTCTCTATCTATCCATCTGCCTGATTGTCTCTCTGCCTATTCATCTGTTTGTCTATTTGTTTGTCTGTCAATCAATCTCTCTATCTCTCTCTCTCTCTCTCTATATATATATATATATATTTTTTTATCTAATCTAAATCTATCTAAACTTATTTATAAATGGAACTTTGTCTCTGTGTGTGTGTCTCTCTGTCTGTCTGCATGTGTGTGTCCGTTACCTATAGACTCTGAAACAGCTGAACCAATTTTCTTGAAAATTTACATAGTTCTACTATAAGCATCTGCGAGTGTTCTTAGCTAGGTTTTCAAGACACCCTCGGTAAATATCGAAAATCGATAACCAAAACTTTGGGTTATAGAAGGAGTGGTCCAATTTTAATCAAAAGATAGAAATTTCCCTGTCGCAATGTACAATTGATACATAACTATATAATTATATATATATATATATATTATGATGAGCTCCCTTGTCAGTTTCAAGGTATGAGGGTTTAATTTATTTAGTACAAGCAACACCAAGTTTTATATTTATGTCTTATGTACACCATCAACCCTGCTTTGCCTTGAATTTGCTTAACAGGCTGCAGAGGTAGTATTTAAAATTGTCTTTTTTGGAATGAGAAGCCTCCAATGCAAACTTGGATTGTGGCTGTTTATGCCAAGTATAAGCTGTCAAACCAGACTTAGATTCACAGAACAAATTGGGCACTTGAAAAATATATATATATATATACATATATATGTACTGTTAAATATAACAGACAATGGATGTCTATTATGTTTAATCATAAGCCGTTCTAAACATTGCATTTTGGCCTTAATTTCAGGTGAAAATATAGATAAAAATTGTCCAACATTTGGAAATTTTTTTATTATGCTGGTTCTAATTTACAAATTTACAAACTGCGTTTGCTATATGATTACTGTTATTGTTGCATAGCAATGTTTTATGTCAACATAAGATAAAATCATCTTTGATGGTGGATGTCTTTATGTTAACGTCCCTTTATGGTAACCTCTCTGAAGATGTCTTATATGAGCTGAAAGGTAAGAACCAGCATAATAAAAATATATCCAAATGTTAGACAATTTTTGTCTTTATTTTCACCTGAAATTAAAGCCAAAATGCGATGCTTAGAATGGCTCATGATTAAACATAATAGACATTCATTGTTATATTTAACAGTATATGTTTAAAAAATTATCTGCTGCCTCAGTACACTATATATATATATATATATATATATATATATATATATATATATACAGTACTGTGCAAAAGTATTGGGATGAGAACTATTTTATCTTTTATGAGGCATCAAAATAAAGTTTAAAATCACCCCTGTCCTAACACTTTTGCACACTCCCAGTAGTGTGCAAAAGTATTAGGACAGGGGTGATTTTCTAAAAATCTCATTGAAATTCAAATACAGGGTGAAAAGCCAAGTAAATTGCTAATATTGTTTATTTAAAACTAGGTGTAAAAGAAATTTATTAAAAAGAAGTTATATTTAATTTTTCCTATTTTCTATTAAACAAGTTATTTTGAAACTACTCATTATTCTATTATCCTTGAATATGACTGACTTTTTTCTTATTCCTCCCTCTCGAATTGACAAATCTAATGTTACTTTGCAAGACAGACTTTGGCAGGAGATACTATTAGATATATTGAAGAAGCTTGTGATGTCAATGCCTGACAGAATAAAGGCTGTGATCAAAGCAAAAGACTATTATACTAAATATAAAATTTATTTTGTAACAAGTATTTTTTTCTGGTTAAAGCATTTGTTGAGTAAATCAAATAAAATTACTTAAATTAAATTGTTTATTTTCTGTCAATATGCCTCATAAAAGATAAATAGTTCTTGTCCTAATACTTTTGCACAGTACTGTGTATATATATATATATATATATATATATATATATATATATATATTATAGCTTGAATGTTTTTTATTTACAATTAATTCTATTCTTAAGTTGATCTAACTCACAATAAAGATGAGCAGATCACTAGTCATATCAAGCACTACACAATAGGTATTTATAATGTCTTTGTGTACATTAGAACTTTTGTAACTTGTATAAATAATTTTAGAACAGAAGGGATTTTTCATGCTGCAGACAGTGGTAGTGGTGATGATGATGAGGAAGAAATATAATTACAAGAACAATGCAAACCACAATGGTACAAGTACGGAACAAATTCAATGGCCTGAAAGACAATGTGAGTCTGTCATTTGCTGCTAGTCAAACAATGCTTTAGGTAATTAATAAAAAAAAATTTGCTGGTTATTTTTCAATAGGTAAAAAACGAAGGAACTTTCAACCAATTTCTTAAATGTTGTGTTGTCTTTTGGAAAGGAAATTGCACATACAAAGGGAAATGGTTTGTTTATCTGATTTGTGCAGGAATTTAAAGAATCTGCCAAAAATGGAATCGAAAAGGAAAGTTTGTTAGTATTATCCACACCAATGTATGAAATTTCCGTTTTTTTTTGTTTTTTTGTTTTTTTTAAGGACTTAAATAAGTAATTCACCACATTTTTCTTCCCATCCTTAAACAATTTAATTAAGTTTAGCAAAGATGATCCATTGTAGTGCATTTGATGGGACAATCTACTTTCCTGAGACATGATAACTTCATCCCAAAATATATCTTCACTGCAGGACGACAGGTTTGGGGGAGTGCTGGAGAATAAAAGAGACAAAAAATGAGAGAAAGACAGAAAGAGATGAGAAATAATTTATGTTTATACAATCTGTTTTCAGTATATATTTATATATATTATTTGTTTTTTATCATCTTTAACATTGTTATCATACTTGATAGTAATATTATTGTCATGAGACTGAAAACAACAAACGAGGAAAGAGTGCTGGACTGCTACGTGATGTCAGTTCTTCAATATGGCAGTGAATGCTGGACAATATCATCGAAAATGAGGACAAAACTGGAAGCAGCCGAAATGTGGTTCTACAGAAGGATGCTACGGATATCGTGAACTGAGCATACAAGCAACGATGAGGTGTTGGAAAGAATGGCAACAAAAAGAAATTGATACTGAGCATCAGGAAGAGACAACTGAAGTTCCTGGGACATGCAATGAGGAAGGAGAGCCTGGAGAACCTGATACTGACTGGTCAGATAGAAGGAAAGAGAGACAGAGGAAGGCAGTGGATAACATATTTGCAGGGTCTGATCAGGTAGATGACGGAACAGGGGTTGCCAGGAGCAACAGGAGCAAACATACTAAGAGCCACAAGGGATAGGGAGACATGGAGAACCATGATCACTTACGTCCTGAAGGGACAGGGGACATAGAATAAGAAGAAGAAACTGAAAAAACTATATTTAGAAGATAAACATATTATTATCACCATCAAAATTAATATAAAAATCTAACAATTCAGTTTATCTGTTTAAGATACAGCCCCTAAATTTACTACTCTATATTTGAAAATGTTCAGTTTAAGGTTCAATCCAAGGTCAGCTTATAGTCTAGGATTAAATGCAACATTCTAAATATGACATCAGCATTTAAAATTAACATTGCTTATTTGACTCCCTCTCCTGTTAATAAAATGTTTTCCTTCTTCCCTTTCCGTCCACTATTCCTACTGTCTGGATAAATCTAACCCATTAATTTTTGGAAAATTTTGATCTGTGGAGTTGAATAATTTTTTTTAAAAATATTCATTAAATAAATTATCACCAAAGGATTTGTAAATTTGTTTAATTTTTTTTATTATAATACTCTCTTAAATTCTAACATTGATTTTTCATCAGATTACGATCCCCTGTGGAATTAACCTTATCAATTACCAAGGATAATACTATATATATATATATATATATATATATATACACACACATATATATATATATTGAGTATATTTATATAATGATATTGTAATATATAATGAGATTGTGTAACCATTGATTTGCAAAAAAAACTCTGACATTATATAAATATGCATCATCCTACTTGCAAAATTTTTTTTTTTAATCATATCACTGCGAGCAAGGCGGTAATGCCACTGAAGTGCAGGGGGCTACATAAGTGTAAAAAAATTAATTAGAAGAGAGTGAAGAGGAAGACGAACCAGTTAGTAAGGAGTAATAGAAAGATGAGAATGCAGGTGTGATGACAGTTTCAAAGGTGGAGAGAAAGGAAAGGATATAAAGGTGGGGAAATAACTAGAGTCAAGTGGTTAATAGATGAGTATTGACATTGCATTTAAATTCATGGGGGTTGTAGCCATCAGGAAAGCAAGAATATGGGAGCGAGTTCCACAAGCGGGAAGTACAAGAGAAGAAGCTGCAGGAGTAGAATTGTCATCTGCATTTGGCTAACCTAACTGTGAATGGGTGGGACCCAGTTATACACATGTATATATGAGTTGGGATCAAACATCGATCAAATATTGATCAGAATACAACAAAATGAGAAGATAAAGAACAAATAGGAAACATTTATCAATCTAACATGTTTGAATTTTATTAAAGCTTATTTATATTTAAAAAAATAATGGAATTCAACACAGTCATAAAATCTAACTTGAAATAAGTAAATTTCCCAGATGCCACAAATGAAGAATATTCAAATGTTCTACAATATCATTGTATTGAACACATTTTACTACAGATGTGTATATATATATATATATATATATATATATATAGATATATGAGTGAAAAGTGTATGTATATAATTATAATTATCAATATATATATATATATATAAAATTTGTTATATATATTATATTATTTATATATTATATATGCACAGTACTTATATATCTAATGCAAATAAAAGTATTTTAATGCTGACTTTAAATTTTGTGAGGACACCTTTATGATGTTTTCACTCATCAAGACTGGGTATAGTTTATGGTTCATGTATATATATATATATATATATATATATATGAGTGAATACAAAACAAAGAAAGATTTCTTACAACGTCCAAAATATTAATTAAAAACATTGCTCGATATATAATATATAGAGCTGTGAATATTTATTATAAATTATATTTTAAAACATGTACATAATTTTTCTATATATATCCATGAAAAAGGTATGTTTGTTTCAACATTGAAACTTCACTGTCAAAACAAATGTATCTTTGTCATGGATATATATAGAAAAATTATGTACATGTTCTAAAATATAATTTATAATAAATATATATATATATATATGTATACAGAGAGAGAAAAAAAGATTGGGCAGATAAATAACATAGTGGACAAAAGTTAAGATGCCTAACATTTTTTTGATATATAGAAATTTATATATCATTTAAACCCACATATATATAATAATTTACTTGTTGTCATAAAATTTTATTAGAAAACTTAAGATTTTATTATCATATTGTAAATAACTCTATGTAATAGTATAATTACTATATAATATATGATAACTCTATATAACAGTATAATTATGATATAATATATGATAACTCTATATAATAGTATAATTGATATATATGATAACTCTATATATAATAGTATAATTACTATATAATATATGATAACTCTATATAATAGTATAATTAATATATATGATAACTTATATAATAGTATAATTACTATATAATATATGATAACTCTATATAACAGTATAATTACTATATAATATATGATAACTCCATATAATAGTATAATTAATATATATGATAACTCTATATAATAGTATAATTACTATATAATATATGATAACCCTATATAACAGTATAATTACGATATAATATATGATAACCCCATATAACAGTATAATTACGATATAATATATGATAACTCCATATAACAGTATAATTACGATATAATATATGATAACTCTATATAACAGTATAATTAATATTTATATAATATATGATAACTCCATATAACAGTATAATTACTATATAATATATGATAACTCCATATAACAGTATATAATTATTATATAATATATGATAACTCCATATATCAGTATAATTACGATATAATATATGATAACTCCATATAACAGTATAATTACGATATAATATAAATGATAACTCTATATAACAGTATAATTACGATATAATATATGATAACTCTATATAACAGTATAATTACTATATAATATATGATAACTCTATATAACAGTATAATTACTATATAATATATGATACCTATATAACAGTATAATTACTATATAATATATGATAACTCCATATAACAGTATAATTACTATATAATATATGATAACTCATATAACAGTATAATTACTATATAATATATATAACCTATATAATATATAATTAATAATATAATATATGATAACTCCATATAACAGTATAATTACGATATAATATATGATAACTCCATATAACAGTATAATTACGATATAATATATGATAACTCCATATAACAGTATAATTACGATATAATATATGATAACTTTATAATATATAATTACGATATAATATATGATAACTCCATATAACAGTATAATTACGATATAATATATGATAACTCCATATAACAGTATAATTACTATATAATATATGATTATAACTCCATATAACAGTATAATTACTATATAATATATGATAACTCCATATAACAGTATAATTACTATATAAATATATGATAATCCATATAACAGTATAATTACTATATAATATATGATAACTCCATATAACAGTATAATTACTATATATGATAACTCCATATAACAGTATAATTATTATATAATATATGATAACTTCTATATAACAGTATAATTACTATATAATATATGATAACTCTATATAACAGTATAATTACGATATAATATATGATAACTTCATATAACAGTATAATTACTATATAATGTATGATAACTCTATATAACAGTATAATTACTATATAATATATGATAACTCTATATAACAGTATAATTACTATATAATATATGATAACTCTATATAACAGTATAATTACTATATAATATATGATAACTCTATATAACAGTATAATTACTATATAATATATGATAACTCTATATAACAGTATAATTACGATATAATATATGATAACTCTATATAACAGTATAATTACTATATAATATATGATAACTCTATATAACAGTACAATTACTATATAATATATGATAACTCTATATAACAGTACAATTACTATATAATATATGATAACTCTATATAACAGTACAATTACTATATAATATATGATAACTCTATATAATAATATAATTACTATATAATATATAACTCTATATAATAGTATAATTACTATATAATATATAATAACTCTATATAACAGTACAATTACTATATAATATATGATAACTCTATATAATAGTATAATTACTATATAACATAATTACTATATAATATATGATAACTCTATATAACAGTATAATTACTATATAATATATGATAACTCTATATATCAGTACAATTACTATATAATATATGATAACTCTATATAACAGTATAATTACGATATAATATATGATAACTCTATATAACAGTATAATTACTATATAATATATGATAACTCTATATAACAGTATAATTACGATATAATATATGATAACTCTATATAACAGTATAATTACGATATAATATATGATAACTCTATATAACAGTATAATTACGATATAATATATGATAACTCTATAATTACTATATAATATATGATAACTCTATATAATAGTATAATTACTATATAATATATGATAACTCTATATAATAGTATAATTACTATATAATATATGATAACTCTATATAATAGTATAATTACTATATAATATATGATAACTCTATATAATAGTATAATTACTATATAATATATGATAACTCTATATAATAGGATAATTACTGATGTCTACTTCTTTTTAGATATAGAAATGTTGTGAGTTTTAAGAAAGATTATAAAAAATAAGAAAAGCAAAATATTGAGAAGTTATTAAAATAGTGAAATAAAAATAACAAAGATATTGAAAAAGAAATTGGAAACATTGTCAAGATAAGAACAAAAAACTAGTATATAAATGGTACAAAAAGAGATTTTAGAAACATTAAAGTAGAGAGTATTTACATATTATTCAGACAATTGTTCTCATCTTTGTTGCCAAATGGTTAATGCTAGTCTTGAATATGTTAAGATTTTAATGATTGGGATAACATACTCTTGGGAGTCTGTTTTAAAAGGCAACAAAGATGAGGACAATAGTCTAGTCTGAAGAATTTAAAAAAAGTAAATACTATCTCATCTCAGAAATATAAACAAATAGAATGATCTATTACTAAACGTTGTACAAATGGTAACAAAGATGAGAACAATAGTCTGAATAATGTAAATACTGTAAATATGACCTCACCTCAGAAATATAGACAAATAGAATGATCTTTTTTTTTTTTAATCATGTCACCCCAAGCAAGGCATTCCACTGCCACTATAGCGCAGGGGGTTACATAGGGCGATAGACGAGTTAGAATGTACATAGGGGGAGAGTTGGAGAGAATGGGTATGAGTTAGTGTGTTAGGAGGTGTCTATTGACCTTACATTTAAACTCCTGGAGGTTATAGCCATTGGGGAAGCAAGCATGCGGAAGGGAATTCCACAGGCGAGAAGTGCGAGAAAAGAAGCTGTTGGAGTAGAAATTGTGGTTACATTTCATCGGTTTCACTGTAAAAGTGTGGGACCTAGTTGCCAATCTAGTATCTTGTGCAAACTCATACCTAGGGGGCACCAGTGATTTAAGTTTATAAGAGCAGAAGCCATGAAAGTATTTATAGAAGAGGCACAGGGAAGGCACGTCATGCCGGTGAGAAAGTGACTGCAGGCAGTCAGCTAAGTCGATATCAATCACATTACAGATTCTTCACTGTATTTTTTCAAGAAGCCTGAGGAGAATAGCAGGGGCACCGACCAGATGTGGCAACAGTATTCAAAACACAGGCGGATGGTAGATTTGTATAAGTGCAGGATAGATTCAGGCAGAAAGAATTTCCAGGCCCTGCACAGACAGCCGTCTTTCATAGCAGCGGATTTAGCAATGGATTCGACATAGTCATTCCACTTGAGGTTTGCTATTATTAAACGTCGTACAAATGGCAACAAAGATGAGGACAATAGTCCGAATAATGTAAGTATTGTAAATATGACCTCACCTCAGAAATATAGACAAATAGAATGATCTATTATTAAGTGTCATACAAATGGCAACAAAGATGAGGACAATATTCCGAATAATGTAAATGTTGTAAATACGACCTCACCTCAGAAATATAGACAAATAGAATGATCTATTATTAAGCGTCGTACAAATGGCAAAAAAGATGAGGACAATAGTCCGAATAATGTAAATACTGTAAATACTACCTCATCCGAGAAATATAGACAAATATTAAAAGTGGAGTAAATACAAAAAGAAAGAAAATATGGAAAAAAGCTGCTGATTCAAATGTACATGAAGATAAAAGATGCTGAAAATTGAGCGCGTTGGCTAAAGGCATGAAAGAAACCAGACTAATGTATTTAAGTAAAAATGACAAGGAAAATTCTGTGTTAGTTGGTTGTAGAATTTTCAAGGAAAGTGCTCAGATGGACTGAATTCCTTGGTTTCGCCAGATTTAACATTCATGGCTCGGACCTGACATGCCACTTACATTATTCCAACAGTAAGAAATATGTCCCACTGAAACAGCTTTTTCCCATGAACCACTGCTCTTCAAAACAGACTCCCAAGAGGATGCTGTCCCAGTCACTAAAATCTTAACCTATTCAAGTTTAGAGTTCATCCTTATTGTTCTTTTCTATCTGTATAAACTACCTCTTAGTATAACCCTCTACCTCAAGTGGCTCCCAGGCCTTGTACAGGGTGAACCTTACTGTAAAAAAAAGGATCTGAACAAGAAATCAAGCAAAGTGGAAGTTTTTTAATGACAATTTTACCTTCATGTGTGTTATAACTTGCTACTGACGGTTATAATATTTTGACTTGACTAACTCCAAACATACAGTCTATCTTAACTCTGTTGAAAATTTATTCCTGAACTCCGTTTGAGTTCTTTATTTAACGTGTCTTGCCAAGTTCATTTGTGTTGCAAAGGATGTCTTATCAACAAAGGATGTCTACAACACACACAATCAATATCAATAAAAGACATTATCATTTCTTCATATATATATATATATATATATATATATATATATATATATATCTGAGGAGGTGTTATCAAGTTCCAAACCCAAGTGAGAAGCATAACATAGAGTAGTATATGTACGTGCTACTTGATATATTCACTCTGCAGTTCAATTGGCACATCATTTGTTAGGTTTCTCTTAGCTTCCAAAGAATTATGATGTCTGGTCATTCTAATACTGATATTCCAAAGTAGGTCAGGCAGCAAACTTTTCAGTACACTGTTATGACTCATGACCAACAATTAGAATATTATTTCTTGACTGACTCCATTGGTACTCTAAGGAACATGGTTGGAACTCTGAGAATTTACCAGAAACCTACCCACTGAGGCCAGATGTGACACAAGGTTGATTATTTAACGTGGAAATTCTGAACCCTTAAGCTCGGATAAAAATTTCCTGAAGAATTTGCATAAGGCAGAGTTGGCTCTTGTCTAATTTTCCCCAGACAAGGCTATGCCAAAGAGCAGAGTCTCATCTAGGTTCCTCTCTGGCTGTAGAAAGAGAGTCTGACAAGGTTGAGTTTGGGTAGAAGTCTGGGTATCTATCAGCCTCCCTACTGGGTCTGAATGTGGCACAAAACCATTTTATAGTGGGAACTTTAAGTCTTGAAGCTCGGTCAAAAATATCCCATAGACCCTGCACAAGGCAGGGTTGGGCACTTTTCTGTTTTTCCCCAGACAAGGCTCTGCTCTTCAGCTGAGCCTCATCTAGGTTTCTCTTCATCAGGAGGCAGAGAGACTGACTAGGTGAGTCTGTGGTAAAGCTCTGTCCCTGAATACTCTTCGTGTTCTTTATTTAAGGAATCTCGCTTAATTCATTTGTGTTACCTCTGGTAACACAAATGAACTTATTTACTCCGTAACAATGTGTAAGTTTGGCTTCTTCTGTCAGCATGTCAGTCAGCTTTGGGTGATCATATCTCGAAAGAGACATGACTGACTGGGAAGAAGATTATCCCACTGTAGGTTTCCATTGCTTTCTGCAATAGACTGGTTGTCAGCTAAGGCAATAGAACCCAATCTGTTCTATTCTATTATTGAACCCATAACTAGAGGGAAGAGATGGATTAATACCTTTCCCAAGGGTATTTGTGCATAAAACTGAAATTCGAACTCGGCTCCCCAATTCGTCGTTCCAAATCAATATCCACTGCACCACACTACACTTATGAGAAACTCTTCAAATTTTCTTCCTTGTGTGGGTCACTTATAAAATCTTTCTGTCATCCAGTTGTTTAACATGTGCATGTCCTATGTGCAGCATTTAGGTTTCAAAGGCAGTTGGTGGCATTTTGTGCAAGGCAGAATTGTGTACTTGATAGCAAGATCATCGCCCCATGTCAATCTGCTGATGCACCAGGCATTTGTCATTCTGAGTTGATATCTACTGCACCACAACACACATGAAAGAACAAAATTGTGTTTTTTGTATTAAAATTGTTAATGTCTGCTGGATTTGAAAGTAATACACAGTTTGGTTCTGTCATTCTGACTGACAAATTCTAATCTAGCAAACAGACATTAACAGCTTAAATACTGCCATACACAGGATCAAATCCTACCAAATCTGCTTTTATTCCATAGGCAAGAAGAAAGTTGCTCTCTTGAGAACCAAGAGTAACAGTCTCCCAAGAGGATGCTTCTCTGATCACTTCTTAGTTTATTCAATTCTATGTTTAACCATTATCTTACCTATCTTCATAATCTGCACTTAAATATTCATTTTACATCCATACAAGAAACTCATTCAGTAACCCTCTGTTTTGAGTGGCTCTTGGCAACATGTTGGGTGAATATTTAGTAAAATGAAGCTTTCTTTGAAATAGTGAAAATGAAAACAATAAATAGAAAAGTTAACAAAATCAATGGTTGAAAGACTGATGAAAGATATAGAATGTCAATGCATCTATATTAATCTGTATTATAATAAACTAATAATTTTTTTCTGGTATATGAGATATTGTGTTAATAAAAATATGTTGTTAGGGCCTATACATTTTGGTTTATATATAAACTAGCAGGATAGTGTTGCTTGGGTGTAATGAAAGCTTTAAAACTAATCCATGGTCCTGGAGCTCAGACTCATTGGACATTGGCACAAAAGACTAAAAAGCAATAGTTGTTTCCAGTTAAAGTGAAACTGTAGACTGAAAGAAAAATGAATGGATGTAAGTCAAATTGTGAGTTCCTGGTATCAATATCAAATAAGTTTTTTTGGTCGTAAACTGAATTTTCAAGGCTAAATAAGTCCTCTAAGTATCATGGCTGAGACTAAGAACTACAATTATATCTACTTAGAGCCAAACCCGAAGCAAAAACTAAAGCAAAAGGGCTGAAAAAATACAGACATACAGGCAGATAAACAGACACACACACAAACATCTTGCCTTTTATATATATATATTATCGATGTTTTGCACTATTGTAAGAACTGCAACCTTGAAACTTCTGAATATCGTTTCTTATGTCTTTGTCTATGAGCGTATCAAATTTGATTAAAATTGGACCACTCCTTCTATAACCCGACTTTTTCAATTATCGATTTTCGATATATTGGGGGTACCTTGACACAAAACCTAGCTAAGAACACTCGCAGGTGCTTATAGTACAACTGTGTAAATTTTCAAGAAAATCGGTTCAGCCGTTTCTAAGTCTATAGGTAACGGGGACACACACACACACATACACACATATACACACACAGAGACAAAGTTCCATTTATAAATAAGTTTAGATAAATATGTATATTATACTTAGTTTATTTTATTTTTTATTTTATCAGCAAGGCTGGAATGCTACTAATATGCAGGAAGCTACAGAGAGTGAAAGTGAAAGACTGGCGGAGATGATTAAAAATGATTGAGATTCAAGAAAAAAAAGATGGCAATTGACACCATATTTAAATTTTTGAAGATTGTAGTCATTAAGAAAGCAAGTAAACGGAAGTGAGCTCAATAGATAGGAAGTACGAGAAAAGAGATTGTTTGAGTAGAAGTGCTGGTTACATTAAACTATTTCAATGTTAAAAGGGTGGGACCTAGATACCAATCTAGTAAAATGATCCAATTTAGGTGGTCAGAGCACTAAAGAAAAAGCTTGTCATAGCAGCTGCCATGAAAATATTTGTAGAAAAGACAGAAGCCATGTCATGTTGGTGAAAAAGTGACTGAAGTGCCTGTATCAACCAAACTGATTATCTCATATTGGAAAGAAAGTTCACTGCTCACATTAGGAGACTGTTAGGGTGTGCTCACCTTTGTTCTAATAATGGACTATTCCTATCACTACATAAAGTGGTAGTGGAAAGACCTCGAGAGTATTGTTCAGTGTTGACTGTTCAGCTCGATACCAAGTCAGTCGAGTATTTCCGGTAGGGAACCAGAAGTGTGCTATACACAGACTCTACGTCTTATTACTATACGTGTTACTAAACCCTTGTTCCTGTACTTTACTAATAACACTGTTGTACATACTCTTTCCCGGTAATATATTTCATTTACTTTATTTCCATTGTTTCTGATTATTTACTCAACTATTTCTGTTACACACAACATAACAGAGACATGTAGCAATTCATTGTCAAGGAAGGAGATTGATATCTCTAGATCATCAGTGGTAAGTCAGTGGTCTGGAGTTCACTGCTCTTTGGATATCTGATAATAATGTTAAAAGATGAAAATAACTGATCTTGGCTCTACCCAGTGTTTTGAATAAACAAGATTTTATCACTCTGATAGTTCTCTCCGAAGTGCTTATAATTAACTGGGAGCAAAGAAGTATTTTGATATGTTTAATTACAGAGGTTGTAAATGTGTTGCCGAACTCATAACTTGATATGATGTTTTATAATATTGTCATACAAGGCTGCATTGAATGATCTTACATTATCACTGTATATGTAGCTGGGTAAATATTACAAAACTGAACTAATATTGAAATTATTATGGAGTCGCGAACTGGGTGCCCTGTGATTGGATGAAAAACAACCAATCACGGGCTACCTTTTAGATTCTCAACAAACTCCCCACGTGAGCGGGTTTTACAAACTCCTTTCCTTTTTTGCTTGTTGGGACCTTTAGACACAAGACGTCCCTTTCTTCTTCTCCGTCATCTAGACCCAGGATACATGAGAGGCTTTGACAGCAACTGCAGCACAGAAGTCAAGGCTCTATTTTTTCAACCCAGCCATAACAACACAGGAAATTTAGACTGTTAAAAGAACGCATCTTTAAAGATAAGTTTTGCAAATCCGACTGTTTGCAAGAGACTATTCCTTCTTCTTTTCTTTCTTCTTTTACTAAATACGAGTTTTTATAACATTTTCATCTGTGTTTGTGTTCCTTTCTTCTCACTGGCATCACAGTATTGTTAGCAATTAAAATTGGGAAATTCCCAATACTAAAGTTTGAATGAAAGATTGTGTGCTCCTGTCAAGCACCAGCTCAATATTAATAGCTCTCACATTCAAACATATAAATCCTACCAAATATATTTTGTTAGATTTCCCTTCTTGTTGTACCGATATATGAGCTGTATAATCAATTCCACTATGTTAAAATAAATTGACCATTTTAACTACATGTTTTGGTAGGTTTGTTAACTTGTGGGTACTTAAATGCAAGATTATTATATTTTTTGAGATTATAATAGTTGGAGATCACTGGTTGCCCTGATTGCCTTGCCTGACCTGTCATACCCAGTATGACAGATAATCACAACTTGGTGAATATCACGTCAATACTCAGATGCTTACATTGGAGATGACAATCACTTATTAAGCTTAGAAAGAGGATGGTGTTTGGCAATTAAAATTGAATAGAGCAACTCATCAATTATCCCTGCTGGAGTATTATTGAAAACGTACTCCATATGGTAATTGCCCTCAGGACTTGGACAAATTAACTGCTTATTGAATAGTAAGTGAATGAAGTTTAAAGTCCCACCCAGAACTAGAATGGTCAGAAGGTGACCAGAAAATGAATGTAATTTAAAGTCTTACCCAAAACTAAATTGGTAAATGGCCATTAAATGAATGCAGTTTAATGTCTTACCCAGAACTAGAATGGTCAGAAGGTGACCAGAAAATGAATGTAATTTAAAGTCTTACCCAAAACTAAATTGGTAAATGGCCATTAAATGAATGCAGTTTCATGTCTTACCCAGAACTAGAATGGTCAGAAGGTGACCAGAAAATGAATGTAATTTAAAGTCTTACCCAAAACTAAATTAGCAAATGGCCATTAAATGAATGCAGTTTCATGTCTTACCCAGAACTAGAATGGTCAGAAGGTGACCAGAAAATGAATGTAATTTAAAGTCTTACCCAAAATTAAATTGGTAAATGGCCATTAAATGAATGCAGTTTAATGTCTTACCCAGAACTAGAATGATCAGAAGGTGACCAGTAAATGAATGTACTTTAAAGTCTTACCCAAAACTAAATTAGCAAATGGCCATTAAATGAATGCAGTTTCATGTCTTACCCAGAACTAGAATGGTCTTAAGGTGCCACTTCATTGAGGGAATAGCCTTCTCCCATGTTCAATGAGCAGTTAAAAATGGATGTGATCTTTGTTGTTACCTGTTCATTAGATTTGAAGACTGGTCTGTGAAGAATTCAAATATATTTCAAAAAGTTTTCTGGTGAGGCTTCAAGTATTTCTATAATCTTTTCAGTCTTTTTTAGTCAAAAATGTTGTTATAAACTGTAGCCAATTTTTATTATCTTTTTAAAGAATGTATAGTTTTATCAAGCATTTTCAAGGCAACTTGATAATTAGATGGCAATGATTTTATCTTGTTTCATGCCAGGGTTATTCCACAAACTATGAATTATGTTATTATTATTCTTTCAAATTCATCTATTTTATTTTTGTTATAATCATATATTCATCTTCATCAAAGGATGATTTGCATGAATCCACAGCAAACATTTTCTTCATCAAAGGATGATTCTTCATCATTTTTCATTTTTCTTCATCAAAGGATGATTAACATGAATCTATAGCAAACATTTTCTTCATCAAAGGATGTTTCTTCATCCTTTTTCATTTTCTTCATCAAAGGATGATTTGCATGAATCCACAGCAAACATTTTCTTCATCAAAGGATGATTCTTCATCATTTTTCATTTTTCTTCATCAAAGGATAATTTGCATGAATTCACAGGAAACATTTTCTTCATCAAATGATTCTTCATCGTTTTTCATTTTCTTCATCAAAGGGTGATTCACATGAATCCATAGCAAACATTTTCTTCATCAAATGATTCTTCATCCTTTTTCATTTTCTTCATCAAAGGATAATTTGCATGAATTCACAGGAAACATTTTCTTCATCAAATGATTCTTCATCGTTTTTCATTTTCTTCATCAAAGGGTGATTCACATGAATCCATAGCAAACATTTTCTTCATCAAAGGATGATTCTTCATCCTTTTTCATTTTCTTCATCAAAGGATGACTCACATGAATCCATAGCAAACATATTCTTTGGGCTGCATTTCACATTAGATAACTTAAAGTTATCTGGGAATGTCTCAGGGTAGGTAGACTTTAGTTTCATGATGGCTTTTACTTTTTGCTCAGGGCACAAAGAATGTTCAGAAATTATTGTATGTTAATTGTCTTAAACGTTGGAAGCCTTAGGTCTCACTGGTGTAATTTGGTTTCTACATAGAACATTTAGACTGTTCCTGAAAGGGACAATTTCATTCAGTATTTTCCCTGCCAAGCCATTCATGCATTTAACAATTTTGGTATCTTTTATATATCGGAAAATGTCCACTCCTAGAATTCCTTGAATGTTTATTTGATTATCATTGTTATTATGAGGAAAGGATAATTTGTAATTTAATTTTGTCAAATTGGTTATCACTTGGCTGAAGTCATCAAACTTAAATATTAAATTTATTGTCTAACAAAACAGGAATAGGAAGTGATCTCCTTTCGCCTACATTTACATCCAACTTGACTTGGTTCAATCTCATGCTGGAAACACATATGTAAGTTTTTACTTAGAAATAAATAGAATTCAGTTTTCATTCCAGACGGTTCAACTTCTTTATCAAATATAATGTGGCTTAAGAGTTTGAATCCATTTTAATCTTTTGTGAAAAAATCCATACTTTACAAGGTTCTTAACTCAGACAAATCAGCCTCACTTTAACAAGATATTGTTTAACTGTCACAAAATTAGGGTCATATTTAAAAGTGGTTATTATTTATTCAAAGATTTTATTGTATATATAATATATATATTACAAAAGGCACAGCAAAAAATTCTATGGTCAAAAGGTTTACTACTATTTTGTAATTCTCATATTCTAAAGTAAGATGCAAAATTAGTAAAAGAACACAGCTGATAAGATACTTCTTTAAGAGAGCTATTTTTTTTTTTTGCTAGAACTGATGGAATTAGTCCAGTTGCTAAATTGTGCTCTAAAGTATTTGAATTCAAATTTAGAAGGATCAATACTGCTAAAAGTTGTACTCTGTAATTTGGTAATTGAGATTATTAAACAGCTGCTTGAAAGGGAACTGATTTTGCTGCTGTAGGAAGTACTCATTTCATCAACAGATTCTTCAATATTAGCAAGCTAGTTATTGACTCTGATTTGAAAACTAAATTCATTTCTCTGTTCTGTTACAAAACCACTTTCTTCTTGAAAAGAATAGAGACAAAGTTACCTTAAGATGTAAGGCTTTAATGAACAACAAACAAGGACTGGTTATCTTCTACTGAAGAGTTCCCGGACAAGGGCAGATAAACATAATGAAATGAAGCATTCATGCTGAGATTGTTGAAAGGGAGGTAGTTGGACATTTAAGTAAGAATATGACAATCCTGATTAGCTTTGATACAAAGTTCCTTGATTTTGCGATCCAATGTTTGAATTTCTCCCTGAAAATCTTTGTTGATGGTTTCTTCCTCTTTAAAGAATTTTTTCTTTAAGCTCTTATTTTGATCTACCGATTCCAATCTTAAATATCATATTTTAAATTGTTCTTAGAGTCAGTAGGGGCTTTAACTCCTTGAAACTATCCACCTTTAGATTGACAACAAATTGAAATATATATATATATATATATATATATATATATATATATATATATATTTTTTTTTTTTTTTTTTGTTGATGAATATAATATATTTATGATGTTTAGACGAATGGTCATTTATGGTCAAGAGGTCTAAGACGTGCCAGATCATATGGTAGCTTTCCCTATGTGGCTAGGGGTCACAGGTTTGAATCCTACTGAATGACACACATTTTCATAATAAAAATTTATCATAAATAATCAGGCCAAAAGATATAAATACATAATACTGTTTAATTAAAAACAGAATATCTACTTAAATACGAGTATAAAAAATACTGATCAAACAAATCATTTCAAATATATATATATATATATATATATATATATATGAGACACTATGTGTTCAGATTAAAGAAGGCAAAAAATTTTACAATTTATAATATAGTCTGGATTAATTAATTTAAAAAAATATTTTGCCTCAATCTTTAACATATATATGGATTCCACGTGTTCTGAATAATTTTAAGGTAATTATTTCAGCAAAAAAGATTTCATAAACCATTAGACATTCACTTCAAAAATAACAATTTGTGTTAGTTTTTCTGTTACATGTAAGACAAAAAAAATTCTTAATCTTTGTTTGCAAAATATAGGGATTTCAGTACAAACTGATGTTGAGATTGCACTAGGCAATATTAACAGGACAAGGGAAAAACAACACATGACATGGTATTAAGAATTTGGAAACATTGTATTGCACAACATACAATTATATAATAAACAACTGCAAACAAAGTGTTTGTGGCTTTTAACTTATCTGAAAAAAGTGAAGTTCTTTTAACTTGAAAAGATATGTTCTCTGGTATCTTGAATTTTTTTTTTTTTTTTTTTTAATCATTTCACCCCGAGCAAGGCAGAAACGCCACTGATGTGCAGGGGGTTGCACATATGTAGAAAGATTAATTAGAAAAGAGTGAGGAGTACAAGCTAGTTAGAAACGAACAATAGAAAGCTGAGAAAGCAGGTGCAATGACAGATACATGGGCGGAGAGAACGTGAAGATTATACAGGGGAGGGGAGAGAGCTAGAGTCCAGTGGTTAGTAGGTGAGTATTAACTTTGCTTTTAAATTTCTGGAGGTCGTAGCCGTCAGGAAAGCAAGAATACGGGAGTGAGTTCCACAGGCGGGAAGTGCGAGAGAGGAAGCTGCAGGAGTAGAATTGTCGTCTGCGTTTGGCTAACCTGACTGTGAATGGGTGGGACCCAGTTGCCAGTCTGGTTGCATGGGTAAACACCTGTTGAGGAGGCATCAGTGACTTAAGCTCATCCGAGCAAAAGCCATGAAAGTATTTATAGAAGAGACAGAGGGAGGCCACATTTCGACGATGGGAAAGTGGCTGCAGACGAGTCGCCAGATCAGTACCTATCACATTACAGACTCTCCTTTGGAGCTTGTCAAGAACACTGAGGAGAACGGCAGGGGCACCTGACCATAAATGGCAGCAGTACTCCATGCACGGACGGATGGTTGACTTGTATATATGCAGGATGGATTCAGGTGGAAAAAACATCCTGGATCAACATAGTGACCCAATCTTCTTAGCAGTATATTTTGCTATGGATTCAATATAGTGCTTCCATTTGAGGTCTGAGGACAGGGTAAGTCCGAGGAGGCGTAGTGTATTACTCTCCGGGAGAATCATCTGGTCCATGCTTATGGGAGGCAGAAGAGGTTGCCTGTAATGGTTGACAGACAACAGCTTGGTCTTAGAGGAATTGAATAAAGTGCATTTAATATCAGACTTAGACAGCCTGTTTGTCTTGATTGGAATTTGAGGCAGAAAGAGAGAAAACTAGAAGATTTTTGAACTAGAAGCCTTTTGGTGCCAATTTGATAGAGACCTGTGTTTCCACAGTACCTCATCCAATAAAAATGAGTGGTATGGATCCCCTAGGTAACTGTCAGCAAGCAAGGGAAGTAACTTGCTTAAGCTGAAAGGTATATATATATATATATATATATGTATATATATATATATATATATATGGATACCTAAAGAAAGGGATAGAATATTTATTTGTTAATCTGACAGATTCTATTACTTAGATATTACTTTTAGTAGGTACTTGTATTCGAGTAGATCCGATGTTTATTTATTAAACTGTATATTTATTTACTTTTGCTTACCGACCTGAATATTCAGGAAATCTAATTAGAGAAAGATATGTGCTCTCTGATATAAGTTAAAAGTACATTATTCTAGGGTCTCAAATCCTGTGAAGAGAGCACATGTTCTTCTTAAATATTTAGGCCAGTAGATGAAAATAAATAAATATATTGTTCAATAAATACAGAAAGTATCTACTCAAATACTAGTATCCATTACAAACAACATTTAAGTAATAAAATATACAATATATATATATATATATATATATATATATATATATATATGCATTTTTGAATAAAACTTTGAAAATTACCTGTCGTATGATAATTTCTAGAATTTCCTATAATGAACAGATTGCTGACAAAGTGAATTTACTTCACAGAAATGATACGACACATGCAATTTTCAAAATTTTATATGAAAAAATATGCATATTTTTCTCTCAAAATAGATAATTTTATTTACATCAAGCCCTCTAGCTAGATCTGTTTTAATATTAATCTTATTAATATTAATAGGATCTTCTTTGGGATTTTATCTACATGCCAATTTCTGTTTAGATTTAAAAAAAAAAATATATATATATATATATATATATATATAGACTGTTGTAGCATATAAATATTATTTGTATATTCCTTTTAAATATAAGAGTGCTCTATTTTAACTATTTTAAGAGGGCTTTTAATACATAAAAAATAACAGTTTTGGTTAATTTAACCATAAACAATATCATTTTATGCTTAACACTTTTTTTCAAAATTGATGGCTGTGCTTTATTAATGCTCTCAAAATGACTGTAGCAGTGTGTCAACATTTCCAAATAATTTCATTCATTTTGTTTATTAAATTATTCATATTGATAAATTCTATAATTTTCAGTTTCTCATCCTTATATAGATTACAGTTTATGTCTCTGTTTCTTTTTATAATAGAACATAATTAGAAAGATAATATATAAAAAAGATTACATTTATCTATATATATATATTTTATATATATTGATTTTCTAATTACTTTGTTTCTGGTCATAATAAAATTAGACCAGTGCACATTTGTATTAAAAAGTGTTCTATGCAATTATATTGTAGAACATTTGAATATTTTACATTTGTAAACAAGTTATTATGTGACCTAGGTTTCTACCATGAGGTGTCTTCAGGCAATTTGGAGTAACTGATTTTACCGTTTACTGTTTTTTTTATTGAAGAACGCTCATGTAACGGTGTTTTTTTAATGTTCACGTGACGGAGAATTTTTGAACCACCAATTTTTAAAATTACAAGAAATTATAAAATTTTCATCCATGGTAGTATGAACTTAATAGGTATTTTTTAGTATGGTTACACTTAGCCATAATTTCTGGTCTTTCAATCAATGAAACAGTAAATGGTAAAATCATTTATTGCAAATCACCTGAAGACACCTCATGGTAGAAACCTAGGTAGTGTAATAACTTGTTTACAAATGTAAAATATTTAAAATAAATAAATAAATATATATATATATATATTAGTCATCCACATACAAGCCTGTTTTGCTGTATCACAGCTCATCAGCATGGTTAGACATATTCACTTGCTTCTGGCCGGGATCGAAACTCGACCGATTTGGCGTCAGTCGGAGTCTCTACTCCCTATAGTCATCCGCAGACAAATCTGTTTCACTGTATCACACCTCATCAGTATATATATATATATATATATATATATATATATATTCTAATTTGGAACCTTGGTTTCAACCTTTCAGTATCTTCCGTGATTTTATTTCAACTGATCATCCAATGCTTAACAGGAACTTCCCAAGTGCATAACCCAAAGTGTAAAATAAATCAAGATGAGTGAAATAATATTGTACACATTACAAAGCCAGATGAAAGTGTTCATAATATTATTTCATTAGATCTGACCAGCTTCTCCTTTATTTGAAACTTCTGGTTATGCATTCTGGAAGTTCCTGTAATGCATTTGAAAAAACGTTGGATGATCAAATAATGCAAGATGCTTGAAGATACTGAAAGGTTGAAACCAGAGTAGCATAATTGGTTGATCTTCCAAATTATGATATTTGAAAGCACTGCATTTTAAATTTTCATTCTAAATATGCATTAAGCACTTTTTGAGACAACTGTCTAATTTCACTCTGACCAATAACTGCCTAATAATTCCCCAGACACCCGAGCTCTCTGTGAAACCAACCTTAAAACTTCATTCTCCTCCTCTGATTTCTCAATCTCTGGTTACGTTCCCTTCTTTAGGAAGGAAACCGATGTACACATGCTTGGCCTGGGTATTTATGTCAGCAAGCATTTTCCGCTTGCTCGGGTGATTTCTCATGAATCTCTAAATCTAAATCTACGTCTCTCTCTTTTAAACTCACTTAGCTATCTTTTCTTTCTTTACTACTCCCCTTCCTCTCCTGACTGTTCTGTGCTAGACAGAATTTCAGATAATATAGACAGAGCAATTTCCTCTCATCCATTATACTCATTTACTAATACATTTCTGTTCGATGATTTCAGTGCCCACCATGCTGAGTGGCTGGAAAACTCTGTCATTGATCTTGCTGATGCCCATATCCTGAACTTTTCATGCAAGTGTTGGATTTCCTCATGCATTTCCTCAATAATGCTTATGGATTCGCCTCACTGCTAGATCTCTGCTTCACTTCTATCCCTGACTCTTGCCATGCCATGCAGCTCTGCCCTTTTGGTGACTCTGATCATGCTGTGGTTTCTATTAACACCTCCTTCCACTCCAACTCCTTCCAAGAACCTCCTACCAGCAGAATATCTTATTGTTATCAAAGAGTGGATTTGGAGTCATTCCATGACTTACTTTGTGATGTCCCTTGGAACAAAGTTTTTAGTCTCCCTGTTAAAGACTGCACTTGTGAGGTCTCCTTCTTGGTAAAAGCCAGCATCTATGCTTACATCCCAGCCAGGAAGTTCTAACTTAAACCTCATTCTTCTCCTTGGTTCTCGGCTGCCATTGCCCACAGGAATCAGTTCTGGCTTTACTGAAGCAATGCGTCTGACTACAATAGGCACCTTTTTGTCTTTGCTCATAATGAATGAAAGCAGATCCTAAATGATGCTAAGCTGTTGTGTGCTGATAGCATATAGCATCCTGCAAGTTTGGCTCCAAAGACTACTGTTGGCTCTGCAAAAGTGTTCTAAACAACAGCAAACCCTAAATCCCTCCTCTATTTAATAATTTTGAGATTTTCATATCTGCTGTTGACAAAGCTGAGTGTTTTGTTCAGAACTTCTTCCAATTCTGCACTTAAATTGTCTGGAATTCCCACAGCTGACTTCCCACCAAGAACTGAAGCCCAACTGAATGATGTATATATAACCTTGTCTCTGGTCTCTAACATTATTTCTAAGTTTTATTCCCATAAAGTAAGTGAAGATGATGGAATTCCAGTCATCATCCTCAAGAAATGCGCCCTGAATTCCTTCTGTCCTCTCCAAATTCTATAACTATTGCGTCACTGCTTCTTATTTTCTGGCTTGTTGGAAGATTTTTTGTCCCTGTTTTTAAAAACTCTGGAGAACCCCCACTCCCTCTATCACCCTATCAGCCTCTTACTGCTTTTTGGCAAAGTGTTTGAGGCTTTTATTAATGCTGAAATGGTTCATCTTCTCACATCTAATAACACTTAAAAGCAGTATGGTTTCTGCTTTGCCAGGTCTACTGCTGATGTGCTAACAGCCATCACCAAATATATATATCAGGCTCTTGATAAGAACAGTAAAGCTTAAGCTATTGCCCTAGATATCTCAAAAGCATTTGACAGGGTTTGGCATAATACAGTCATTCCTGTTAAATCATAAAATGAAGGTCTTTTTGAATGGGCATGTTTCCAAATCCTTTTAGGTGAATGCAAGTGTCCCTCAATACTAGGCACTATGCTTTTGCTGATTTTCATCAATGACCTTTCTTGTGTAATCAGTTTTCAAGTAGGCATCGATGACACCACTATCTACTCTGATCTCAATAAGAAATCTGACAAGGCTGACAAAGTAAATCTTGTTTCTGCTCTTGGAAAGGACCTTCCAATCTGTGATGGATTGGGGTAAGAAATGGCTCATAAATTTTAATACTTCCAAAACAAAGCTGCTCTTCTTTAACCACTATAGAGAAGTCTTCCTACATTCCATCAGTATGGATCATGCTAGTCTCCAAGAAAGAAATATACTGCACCTCTTCGGCCTCAATTTTTCAACTAATCTCAAGTGAAATTAAATATATATAAATGAAGTCAACACTGCAAAAAAAAAAAATTCAACACAACAAAAGCAAACAAAAGCAATTAACTATCTGTAGAACCACTCACATGCAAAATATTAAATTATTTCAAGCTTCATATAAGTAAGAATAAATCAGTCAGTTAAGTGCCATACAATATACACGTTTTGGGCGATCATGTCGCAAAAGACATGGGCAGAAGATTATCCCACAGTAGGTTGCCATTGCTTTCTGCAGTAGACTGGTAGCCAACCAAGGCTATAGAATTCAGTCTGTCCTATTATTTAACCCATAACTGGAGGGAAGAGACAGATTAATACCTTTTCCAAATGTATTTGTGCATAAGTGAATGCAAGGAATTCAACTGGAATTTGAACTCGGCTCTCTGATTTGTCATTTCAAGCCAATATTGACTGTACCACAATGCATATTGTAAGAATAAGACCAGGACAAAACAGAAGATTAAAAAAGCCTTGAGGAGTGAGGCACCATAGTGGTGCCTTCACAAAACTTTGAAGTTAGCATAACCCTGCTCAGTTAATTGACAATCTTCTTCACATTAATCCTATATATATATATATATATATATATATATATCATAGCAGCCCAGTAGTTCACTGCCATGCCTTACCAGTAACCCACTCTACCTCATTTCTGTATCTACTGTTTGCTACCAATTAGGTACCAAACAAGCAACCTTTTACTCCATCTGTTATCTTTTTTTCTTGTGTTATATTCCCTCCACCTCCATTCTTTCCTGTTTGATCACTTTATCTTCATCTTGCTTGTTTTTATCACAAAGCTTTTTTGAGACAAAATATTATTGTTATTATTGTTATTTTCATTTATTCTCTTTAGCTTATATTGTCTTTTGTTGGTTTTGTTAGTTTATTCTGAATCCAAAAGTGTGGAAAATTCAATAGAAAAGCATTCCAGTATCTTTTGTAAGAAATCATGGTAATTCATGTACCTATAACAAAAGGAAGCTGTGGAGAGCCATGATAGTCATTGCCTTAAAGAGGCATTAAAAATATACAAAAAATTGGCAGAAGTTTGAAATTAGGTTATATTTGCATCCAGAATTTCATAGCAGATATTTGTACTTTGTGGCTAAATAAATAAACTAGAACAAAACAAGATATCCTTAGACATGGGCAGTGGAATGAGAACAGTCTACCATCATGTATTAAATAAAGAGTTCAGTTCATAATATCTTGTAGGTTACCTGGATTGTCAAACACCTGATGAAGGTTGGAGATCACAATGGCCAAAATATTGTGGTAACTACAAAGATAAGAAAAATAGTCAGCATTGTAAATAAACATTGGTACATATAGAAATCATGGAAATTCAGATATATATTAGAAAGGAAGCTGTGGAGGGTCGTATTCAACTGTGTCTTGAAGGAAGTTTGTCTTTACTTTCAAAGTTTTTGATAAATGATAACAAGGATAATAAGTAAAATATTTCAAATTCCATTAATAGTTACTAAATTTTAGCGGTATAAGTTAGATTTTAGCTGCAGTTTGGGTTATCATTTCCATTTCCTGTTTGTAGGATTCCATTTCCTACTGAAGACCAAACACACCCAGATGATGATCATCTTGAGACACAAAATGGAATTCATTTTTTCTTCATATTAAATGAATTGTGTCCATTATACAATAAATTCATGTTTATTCAAAAACTGCCAACAGGTCCTACTGCTGTCCCATAACTGCAATGACCAAAATTTCTGCTTTTCTATAAAAGTGAAAAGTAATTTAATAAACTTATATTAATAGCAATAAGACAACAGAAAGTTGGGATGGACACAATGTACACAGTCAAGTGAGTGTTAGGTGCTGGCATCAAATAGTGTAGCACTTATCTAACACATATTATTCAAAATAAAAATGACAAAAAAGCAATAAAAGAAAATTAAAAGTATAACAAATAAAAACAAAACAGATTTAATAAAACAAATAAAAATCAAGAAAACAAAATTAAACAAAAGTTAAGTCTCTTGTCTTTGCATCACATCTTCAGATAACATTTTCAATGATATTAATAAAGAACTCTTCAGGCATTTAAGGAGAGAAAAGTATAATCTAAAATGGAACTGAATGGGAAGAAGGGATTTTAAAAGTGATGCAGTGTATTTTGCTCTAGAAAGTATTTCATTTTCTTATAATTTAATGAAATAATGATAAAAGTTCTCATAAGTATCAGTATGACCGTTAATATTAATTAATATGAATAATGATGTCATTAATAAAGCAAGTAATTCTGATTTAAAAAAATTATGATGGTGTTATGATCACATATATTTCCACACAACTACATTCACTCACTGTACATATACACATGCGACAATCATGTGATAATCTTGCTTTCCCACTTCTTTACGGGATGTATATATAGCAGACACGTGGTACAACATGTAAAGACTAACTCACTTTCTCTTACTAATCATTCTTTTAAACTTTACTAAGATGAACTTATTCACGGACTCAGAAATTTTCACCAATCTTCTATCAAAATTATTTCTAACACAACTTACACATGACACTGATAAATCTTCCAGCGACAAAGAACTTTACAACTTACCTCAAAAGCTGTAACACAATCTTATGCAGAAAATGAAAGCCATTTTAATCAGACACATTCAACGTCTGTACAAAGTATGTATTTCTTGTTATTGTTAATACATTTTATATAATTACAATTAATCCCTTGACCATTTTATTCAATGTTCCATTTGCTAATTTCATGAATGATTTCAACCGTATTAAATAATTGTTGGAATGCAGGAATTTAGTTAAGAAGTTCTTTGGAAAATGGCCTTGTGCCATGTAAAATTCAAACCTAAATTTCTATGCATATGAGGCCCCAACAGTGTCACTGAATAATAACAAAATATTTCATCTTTAATACTTTAGCAAAGATTATCATCTTCAGTTACAAAAGATAAATTTATAACATCCTTCCATGGTTTATTTTTATATTTCTTATGAAAGTACATTGGAATGCGATGCAGAAATAAATATAGCATGCAATTCACATTAGACATCAAGGAAGACAGATCCACCATGTTGTTCACCTGCTGTCAATGCTGGTTCCAGAGTGACATATTTGCACCCAGCTTTAGGAAATATTTTGCAATACATGTGATTATATAAACAATCAATCCTCAGAAAATCTCAGACAATTTTTCATCCACCACAAACAGAAAATGTAAGGTCCATACAGTGGACCAAAGAGAGTTACTAATGAAATATGGGAATACGTAAAATGCAGCACAGAGGCCAACTTAAACTGTTAAGAAAAATTGATTTATTTGGGAAAGATTAAATAACCCAGAACTTATACTAGAAACAAGCTGTCTGCATGTGCCAAAGGAATACAATACATCGAAGAAGTTATTCAATCTGCACATCTATTTCATTACAGTCAGTTAAGTGCCATATGTGATACACACTTTGGGCGATCATGTCTCGAAAGAGACATGACTGACTGGGCAGAAGATTATCCCACAGTAGGTTGTCATTGCTTTCTGCAGTAGACTGGTTGCTGACCAAGGCTATAGAACCCAATCTGTCCTATTATTTAACCTATAACTGGAGGGAAGAGACTGATTAATACCTTTCCCAAGGGTATTTGTGCGTCAGTGAATGCAATGAATTTGACAGAAATTTGAACTCGTCTCCCCAATTTGTTGTTCTGAGTTGATATCCACTGCACCACAGCGCACATCTATTTCATTACAACAAATTAAAAAAAG